>QXTE01000549.1:283606-294651 GCA_003942145.1 Platysternon megacephalum | reverse complement strand
TCCCAGTAGAATTGGGTTGCAAACAGCGCCCCCTATTGGTTCCTTCAGGATCCCTCCCCTTTTACTTCAGTAAGCATTTGCTTATTGTGCGAGAAAGGGCTGATAGCAATAGCTTGGAAGGAAGAAGCATCTGGCAAAGATGTAGGAAGGGGAAGCTACCCCCTAACCTTGCTCTAGCAGCAGCCTCGCTTATCTAGCTGGCCAGGAGAAAAGCTGGCCCAGGCTCTTTCATCTCACTCATTTCTCTTTGGTTTTAGGTGTCATCATAAAACAAGCACTGGTGTCCTGTGTCCCATCAGGAACTTCCTGCATTCCGTTAGGAAATGCCATCTAGGCTATCCCCAGCTCTGGGAGGGGAGTGGGGTTTAGTGGGTTAGCGCTGGGGGGCTGGGAGCCAGGACTCCTGGGTTCTATCCCCAGCTCTGGGAGGGGCGTGGGGTCTAGTGGGTTAAAGCTGGAGGGTGGGGGCTAGCCAGGACTCCTGGGTTCTATCCCCAGCCCTGGGAGGGGAATGGGGTCTAGTGGGTTAAAGCTGCGTGGGGAGGCTGGGTGTTCAGGATATCTGGGGACTAGCCCTAGTTCACAGTGGGATTGGAGTCACAGTTCCTCCCAGAGTTGAGAACAGACCACAGGAGTCCTGATTTCCAATCCCCGCTCTGATCCACTAGACTCCACTCCCCTGCTTTAGCTAAATAAACCACACTGCCTCAGTACGATCCGATCTGTGCCCTTTGACTCTTCCCAGCTTCGAGAATGCCCATTAAATTCACATTAGCGCTTCCTGTGGGTGGAGGAAGAACATTAGCGCTTCCTGTGGGTGGTTTCAAAGAACAACTGCAGGCCTCTGCAGCAGATGGGGTGAGGAACAGAAACTGCCGAGTCATGTGAAACGGACCAACTCAGATTTAAAATGCTACTTGCTAAGAGCAGCGCCCTGGCTTTGCCTAGCTGATCAAGAAGAAAACTTTGCTCCCCAGCAGGAGAAAGTTCAGTATCCAGATTAAGCAGCTTTATAGACCCCATCTGACCATCTCGGTCACCCATCGGAGGTGTGAAGGAGGCTGGATCAGCTTTGTCACGACAACAGGAGGAAGGTAAAAAGCTGAGGAGCTGTAGGTGGGATTCTTGGCTCAGATCCACTAAAAAGCCAACAGTAAAATCCATACTTAAATTCTCTAACTTTATGGCGTAACGGGGGGCTTCGTTTTAAAGGAGTTATTGCAAGAGATGAACTGATCACTCCCAGAGTTTGGGGATAATTGAGTACAGACTGGGATTCTCTGGTTACTACAGTTCAGCTGGGATCAATCAAATGAGCAAAAGAAAAGACAGTTTAAGGCATGCGTGTAACCTGAGAAATGAGCGAGTCTGTTGGAGTCAGGACACCTGGGGTCTCTCTTTGCCACTGACTTGCTGGGCAAATTCTGTTTGCGAATTTCTCCCCTGGCTGGGCTGGATCGAATGGAGTTGGATGTCTCTGGGCCTTTACACCCTCATCTGCAAAACAGAGGCTTATTAATGAAATTATACACCGTATCTATGGTGTTTATATGCCCCGATTGTCACAGTAGCCGAGCACCTCACAATCTTTAATGTATTCACACTCAGACACCTCTGTGGGGCAGGGCAGGGCTATTATACCCATTTTACAGATGGGAAACTGAGGCACAGAGGGTACAGCTACACTGCAAAATAAACCCACAGGCGCAAGTCTCCAAGTCTGGCTCTATATACACAGGCTCATGCTACAGGGCTAAAAACAGCCACACAGGCATTCCTTCTCCGACTCTGAGTTCCACACCTTCACTAGGTTTCACAGGCCCAGGCTCTGAGACTCCCTGCTGTGTGTGTTTTTCTGCTGGGTAGATGTACCCAGACAGACTAAGCGATTTGCCCAAGATGACACAGGAAATCTGGCAATTGAACGAGGTCTTCTGAGGCAAAGGCTGCTGCCCTTCCCACGGATCCACCCATCCTCAACACTTACTTGAAATGTACAAATGAAATAACTGTTATTTTAAAATGCCAGCTTTTTGCTCAACTGTTTTGCTCTCTCTGTGTGCATATCAGAGTCCTGGCTTGCTGCTTTACCAGTGGTTTTACTCTGTTAGCATGGCGGAGTCAAGATCTGAGCCCGACTCGAATCTGACTCCTGCATCGCACACAGGTTATTCTTTTTTCTTAACTGAGTTCAGACTGAAGGCTGTTACTGCTGATGGGAGAAGGCGAGAACCCTTCTTATCTCTCTGATCCCCGGCTCGGATTACAGGGTTGGTATCTCGGCACTGTTTAAATGGGAGACAAATATTCAATTGTTACTTTTTCAGCATCTCAGCCAGGACACTAGTGGGTGTTTAATAGTTGCTGTGCCTCACCCCAGAAGCGGCTGCATTTCAGTGCTGGGTGATCATCTAGTCTGCGATACACTATGTCCAAAGAACAGACTAAAGCGCTCACGCCGGAAAAAGAGGGACGTCCAGAACTGGGCGAAGTGGAGGGGATTCTGCTCTCCCAGGCCACCTGTAATGAATGGCAGCGGATCCAGGGTTTCCAAGCCAGGCCCGACGATCTGCTCATCTGCACCTACCCCAAAGCAGGTGGGTATTTGCTGAGGGGAAGGCTATAGAGAAAGTTAGGAGCACTGAGACTCAATGTACGCCCATTCCTGTGGCTGGGAGCATCGTTAAAGGGCTTCTTCCACTGTGGTGGGGAAGTTTCAATAGACTGCTCAAGGAAGAGCCTTGGAAGTGGTAGACGGCTGGTCAAGTATCATGCGAAGGACTGTCAGGGTGGGCTCGCGCTTAGATGGGAGACACAGGGAAAATCCCAGGGTGCTGCAGGAAATAGTGTTGGTGACTCGATAGCAACCTAATACCCCAGTGTGGCATTAGGGGGCGCTGTGCTGCAGGAAGTGGGATGGCATACTCGGTAGGTAGGGGTGTCCTGGCCTTTATATCAGTACTATAATGACCTGACCAACATGGCACCAGGGGGCGCTGTGCTGCGGGAGATGATGTCTTGAGAAGATACATGGAGAGGGTGACCAGATGTCCCGATTTTATAGGGACAGTCCCGATTTTTGGGTCTTTTTCTTATATAGGCTCCTGTAACCCCCCACCCCCGTCCCGATTTTTCACACTTGCTGTCTGGTCACCCTATACATGGAGAATACATTGTTACCCCTTTTTGACCTAAGGGGATAGTGAATTTTTAGGGTCCTGTGGGTTCTTTTGGTTAGAAAGAGAAACTAACACTGGAATTGGTATTTCTTTGATGCAATTCTGTTTACTTACAAGGAATAAAGAGAGTCCTTTGACCTGAACACAGCAGGGATCAAACCACAGGGAACTGGTTCTTCGCTTACAGTTCCAAGACTCTTTTCCAGCCAACCCTCTGCCCAAAAGCTCTCTCTCGCTTAGCTTTGTCTCTAGGGTCATGTTACCAGGGCTTTTTTGGCTGTCTCTGGGGCTTGATTGCTGCTGGCTTCTCTCTTAGACACACAACTGCAATCAAGTGAGTCGATCCCCAGCCTCCTGTATTTGCATTCAGTCTAGTCTTTGAGCAGTGGCTTTCGTTATCTGTCCCTAGGGTGGCTTTTTCCTTTGTTTCAGCTATCACTAAGCAAAAGAGCATTTAGTTGCTCCCTCATTCAGGCTGAATGGAATATCCCTAGTTCTTATATATTATTCTCTGTCATCACATCTCAAAGCACTTTGCACAGGAGATTGGCATCAGGATCCTAATTTAAAGATGGGGAAACTGAGGCACAGATGGGGGAAAGTGATTTCTCTAAGGTCCCCCAGCTGGCCAGGGGCAGACCCAGGACTAGAACCCAGGTTTACCAAGTCTGGTATTTTATCCACTAGGCCTTGGTGTCTCAAGGCAGCCAGTAAACCCAATCTCCATAACAATATGGGCACAGTGGGTTTGGCTGGAATAAACACTCCACTCCCCTCCTTTCCCGGTGGGAAGGCACAACGTGGATCCAGGAGATAGTAGACATGATCCAGCAGGACGGGGACTTGGAGAAGTGCAAGCGCGCCCCTGTCCACCGCCGGCACCCCTTCATCGAGTGGGCTCGTCCGCCCCAACCCTCAGGTAGGTGCTGCTGGGGTGGGTGGGGCTGGTTCTTCACACACAACATCTGAACCTCACTCCCACTTGCAGGTGTGGAACAGGCCGAAGCCATGCCCCCGCCACGGACCCTGAAAACCCACCTCCCCGTCAAACTGCTGCCTCCATCCTTCTGGGAACAGCAGTGTAAGGTAATCCTTCCTCTAAGCGCCATGCCCGCAATGGCAGCCACTGCGCCCCACCCCAGAGGTGGCTGCATTTCAGTGCTAGGTGAGTGATCCCTGTGCAGGGCCTGCTGTGTGGGTATTCAACAGCTGGGAACAGAGGTGTAAGGTAACCCCTCTCCCCCCCCCCCNCCAGCCTGGGCAGGGCACTCCCTGCTGGGGAGACACCCCACCCACACGGTCTCAGCCCTGGGGTCCCACCCAGTGACCCCAATCCTGGGGAGATTGTCCCCTGCTGAGGAGACCCCACCCCTGCGCTCTCAGCTCTGGGATCCCCCTGGTGCCCCTGTGGTCTCAGAGAGTGACCCCTGCTGGGGAGACCTCCCCCAACACACACACACTGCTCCCCAGCCCCGCTTGTGCTCACGGTGCTGTCTCCCTGCTCTCTCTGCTGCAGTGGGCTGGGGTCCATGGCACGACCACGTGAAGGGCTGGTGGAAGGCGAAGGAGACGCACTGCGTGCTCTTCCTCTTCTACGAGGACATGAAGAAGGTGAGCGGCTCTGTGGGAGGGATTCAGGGGGGCTGAGGTGCGAGCCCCATGGGAGCTTTGAAACTACAGCATAGGGGACTCCGCGTGGAAGGGCGGGGGGGAAATGAACCCTTCCCAGCTTGTGTCTTGAAAGGGAACAGGAGATGGGATTCCAATGCTGCGAGCTTCCCTGCAGCAGTGCCCTGCTGGGGAGCACAGTGCTGCGAACTTCCCTGCAAGCAGTGCCCTGCTCTAGATTCCAGGGCTGTGAGCTTCCCCACAGCGGTGTCCTGATTCAAGCTCAATTAACTTCCAGACAGTATTGCCATGGACTGGCGGGGCCTCTAGTGCTGTGAGCTTCCTCAGACCAGTGTCCTGTCAGTGCCTAGCAGGGACCCTAGTGCTGTGAGCTTCCTCAGAGCAGTGCCCTGACACTGCGTAGCAGGGGTTGTAGCGCTGTGAGCTTCCTCAGAGCAGTGCCTCCCCCACAGGACCCGAAGCATGAGATCCAGAAGGTGGCCCGGTTCCTGGGGAAGAACCTGGACCAGGAGCTTCTGGAGAAGATCGTCTATCACACATCATTCGACGTCATGAAGGACAATCCCATGGCTAACCGCTCCGGCGTCTCCCTCTCCATCATGGACCAATCCATCTCCCCGTTCATGCGCAAAGGTAACACAGTCCTGAGACCTGCCCCTGGGAGGGGCTCCAGGGCGCCCCCTGCTGGTGATGGGTGTGTAACACCCCCCCACCACCACCACCGAAAAGTAACACACTTCTGAGACAGGCTGTACACACCCTGTTCCTGTCTGGACCTGAGTTGGCTGTTAAGCTTCAGAAGGGCATTTAAAAAGGGGAGTTGTGGTTTGGGTACCTCATGCTCCCATTCTCCTATATGGGTCAGGCTTCCTGGTTGGACTACATCTCCCATGATAGATCACAGTCCTCCGCTCTTCTTGAGTGCATCATGGGACTCTGGGCCACGGTGCATCATGGGACTCTGGGCCACAGTGCATCATGGGATATGTAGTCCGGTTAGGTAGCCTGGGGGTCCGGATTCCTGGGTTCTATCCCTAGGGCTGGGAGGGGAGTGGGGTCTAGTCAGGACTCCTGGGTTCTATCCTCAGCTCTTCCACCAACTCACTTCAGAAGGGCATTTAAACATCTATAGAGGTTTGGGGCCTTGCCCTGCTTGGCTCACAGCAGTGCTCAGCAAAGGCCTTGAGATCTGTGAGCTTCCCCAGAGCAGTGCCTTGGCAGCTGTGATAGGCCTGGTCCAGGTGCTGGCTGTGTCTAAAGTCCAAGCCCTTCCCCTCGCATGGCGACTCCTGTCTCTGCGTCTCTGTTGTCCACAGGGACTGTCGGGGACTGGAAGAACCACTTCACCGTGGCGCAGAATGAGCGCTTTGAGGAGGACTATGAGGAGAAGATGGCTGGGACCAATCTGACCTTCTGCATGGAGCTCTGAGGACCTTGCCTCTGAGCCTGGCAGGATCCACCCAGCCTGCCGCAGCCACCCCTGCAGGCCCCTGAATCTCTACCAGCCTCTTCCAAGGTGACGGACCTTCTGCCATGGACCACTCCCAGGCTCAGCCAAGCCCCAGTGCTTTTCTGTGGGGCAGCATTGAGAGTTCTTCCACTGTAAAACTCTGCCCTCTCTGTCCCATTTTTACCTCTTCTTCCCTTCCCATTATCACCTACTGCTCCTTCCCACCTCCTGACCCACCATGGCCCATCTTTACAACTGGCTGGAAAATGGGAGCTATTTCCTCCCATGGAAAATGCCAATTTTGGGGGGGGGGGGAGGGGAAGGGAGCAAAAACCTGAATTTCACAAAATTTTAATTTAGAAATGCTTCCTTATGGGAGTTGTGGTTTGGGTACCTCATGCTCCCATTCTCCTATATGAGTCAGACTTCCTGGCTGGACTACATCTCCCATGATAGATCACAGTCCTCCCCTCTTCTTGAGTGCATCCTGGGACTCTGGGCCATGGTGCATCATGGGATATGTAGTCTGGTTAGGTAGCCTGAGAGTCCAGATTCCTAGGCTCTATCCCTAGGTCTGGGAGGGGAGTGGGGTCTAGTGACTTAGTGCAGTGGTGGGCTGGGAGTCAGGACGCCTGGGTTCTATCCTCAGCTCTTCCACCAACTCACAGTTTGAGCCTAGACAAGCCACTTTCCCTAACTGTGATCTCCATTGGAAAGAGGGGAAATTAAATCACTATACTCTCTATTGCATGTCTCTAAAGCGAGGTGATGCATGCGGGATCACATGCCACCACACACACCCCGATTTGCTGCTTGGCTTGTACTGAGCATGCTCAGTAACACTGCTGAAGCCAGCTGTCATCACTCGCCCACTGTTGCTCCCGTCATCTCTGCTCTAAATCCCCTTTTAGGTAATCTCTGTTGCCAGGGTCGAAGGAGTAACATAAATGTACTTCTCAGTTAATTCCTGAAAGACCTGTTACTTCCCCTGTGGGCTCCGACGCGGCTGGGCTAGGGAAACAGGGCCAGATTTCTCCTCACCACTGAACCGTGCAGAACAAAGTGATTGCTTTTTTTAAAACTACCGCTTGCCCTTTCATTAACCTCAGCTGACAAGTCTGATCCGGTTGACTGTAATGGAACAGGAGCTGGGAGTGCAGTTAAGGGTGATCTGCTTTCTTAGAGTACAGAAAGTGACTGATCAAAGGATGGCTGAGGCTGGGGTCAGACATTGGATAATTTGGTATTAAGCACTTACCCAGCTCTAAATCATACATGTGAGCTGGCAGAACTCTGTCATTGGAGTTTCTAACCCTACAGCCAGCTGATGTCTTTTAGAATCCTCTTTTAGAATTGATAAAGAATTTTTTATCTCCAGAATTATTTTTGATGATCAGCTGTTGAGATTAATTTGTTGATTTGACTTTGATTTGGCAGTTGTAATTAACGCTGGTCCCCCCCAAAAAAAATCTTGAAGGAAGAGTTTTCCATCAATGGTGTATTGATCCAGATTGAAAGGTTTTGCTAAGCTTTTGACAGAAAAAAATCTCAACACAATTCTGAATCAAAATGGAGCATTTCGTTTTGACTTGCTTGTTTCGTAGCAACTTATATTGTGAAATATTAATTGTTGTACCAACTTTATCATTGAGTTATCAAAACATTCTGATCAGGTTGTGTGCAGGCTTCTGAATCAAACATTTTCTTTTGAAATTTCCTTTCCAGAAAAGCTGTAATTGCTTATCTGGATTTGCAACAAAATTCAGTGTCAAAATGTTGGACCTTCCCTCGGAAAATCCTGTTTTTCCAGCCAGCTCCAGTTGTATTGCTTTTATTTGTAGTTTGATTTTACGTTAGGAATAATAGCTTAACTTTGGTGGGAGGGGGTTGAAGTGGCTTTAATAACATTTATAAAGAGGTACCGAGTCACGCTTCTTCCAGTAAGCGATTTGGGTCCAGAATCCTTGAAGGTCTGGGTGAATATCAGCTGATCAACCTAAAAACCTGACCCTCTCCTCTCAGTTAGTCTCTGTGTCTCACACAAGACAAGTAACTGACAATGAGTACACTGCAAAGCATAGCCTACTGGTGACAATTAAGTGATCTGAGTGCAAGTGATTTATTTTTTGCTATCAAGTGTGAAATTAATAAAATACGAATGGTCTTAGTTTAATCTCATTCTAGTTCGGTTTATGCTCACAATCTGCTGTTGGACAAATCCTAGGTAAAAACAGATGGTTTTCAGATTAACACCACCTCCCTTCTCCCTACACGGTGTTCTAGGAATCCTTCGGGATCACCTTCACAGGCAGTATACTAATGGCTCACTCATTTGGTGCTGAGGTGCGGCTGACAGTGGGGTGGGGAAGGTAGGTAGGTAGGTAGGTAGGTAGGTAGGTAAAAGCCTCACAGAAACATGGAACAGGGATGGCTTGCCCCAGGCTGAGATGCAGCCACCTCTGGTGTGGGGCATCCGAGCTCTTAGGGGATAAAATCTAGGAGTCCTGGCTTCCAGCCCTCCGCTGTAACCAGCTAGACCCTGCTCCCCTCCTAGAGCTGGGAATAGGAAGCCAGGAGTCTTTGCTCCCAGCCTCCCCTTCCTTTAGCTACAGGACCACAATGCTGCTCTGTGCGTCTCATTATACTGCCAGCATTTTCATTGCTAAGGACATTTGCATTCTTAGCATGTCCCCATACCCCTCCCTCATGGCCCATGCCATCTCTTTCTGTGTGTGCAGTGGCGGATTAACCACTGGGCCAACGGGGCCTGTGCCCAGGAGCCCTGGCTAATTGGGGGACCCCTGGAAAAAGGGGCACCCCCATTCCACAGCAGGAGCACCGGGCAGGGGAAGCTCCCACACCAGCTCCCCAGAAGGAGTGCTGTGCAGGGGGCAGGGCCGAAGTGCTGGGGGGTCTGGCCCAGGGCCCCACAAACTCCTAATCCACCTCTGCTATGTGCCACACTGTCAGCATCATCTCTGTGCTGGGAATAGACTCTCAGCACCCCCCTCCCCTAACCACTAGACTCCACTGCCCTTCTAGAGGCAGGGATAGAACCCAGAAGTCCTGAGGCCCAGCCCCTGCTCTAACCATTAACCCCCACTCCCCTCCCAGAGCTGGTAATAAAACCCAGGAGTCCTGGCTCTCATGCTAAAGAGGGCTTGAGGGATGAGATCGTTAACTCTGGCTGTGCTATTCAAGGGCCTTATTAGAGTCTACTTTAAGGAGACAGGGCCCTGCTTGTGAATTGGCCTGTGGGTGTGTTTTATGCATCTTCAAATACAAAGTCTTGCTAGAAATCCTTTCATTAAAGAAAGGAGGCTAGGAAAGGACCAGCTGACTGAGTGCTGAGGCATTCAGAAACCTGGCTATTAAGTAACCAGGCTAGAAACACAGGGCCAAATTCATAGAGTTTGTTGCCAGAAGGGACCAGTAGATTAGATCATATTCCGGTGGAATACAGTTTCACACAGAAGTCACTCCTGTCTTGAGCCCAATACCTTGTGTTAGACCAAAGCATCTTTCAAAAAGGCATCCAGGCTGGTTTTGAAAATTTCTGGAGATGGAGAATCCACCAACGGCCCTGGGGAGTTTGTTCCTGTGGTTAATCACCGTCACTGTTAAAAATTGGGGCCTTATTTCTGACTGGAATTTCATCTGGCTCTAACTTCCAGCCCTTGGTTCTCCTTCCACCTTTCTCCACTAGTTTAAAGAGGCCGTGGATACTTGGGATATTCGCTCCACAAAGGTTGTTGTACACAAGCATCAAGTCACCTCTTGATCTTTTTGATAAACTAAACCAGGGGTCGGCAACCTTTCAGAAGCGGTGTGCCGAGTCTTCATTTATTCACTCCAATTTAAGGTTTCACGTGCCAGTAATACATTTTAACATTTTTAGCAGGTCTCTTTCTATAAGTCTATAGTATATAACTAAACTATTGTTGTATGTAAAGTAAATAAGGTTTTAAAAATGTTTAAGAAGCTTCATTTAAAATTAAAATGCAGAACCCCCCAAACCAGTGGCCAGGACCCGGGCAGCGTGAGTGCCACTGAAAATCAGCTCGCGTGCCGCCTTCGGCACGTGTGCCATAGGTTGCCTATCCCTGAACTAAACAGACCGAGTCTCTCACTCTCAGGCATTTTCTCCAGCCCGCCAATCATTTTTTTTAGCTCTTCCCTGCACCCTCTCCAGTTTTTCAACCTCCTTTTTAAAATGTGTCCGCCAGAACTGGACCCAGCATCTGTGTGACCAATGCGGTGCAGAGAGGTTAAATGGCCCCTCCACAGATTCCCAGCTCCCTTGCCTTCAGTGGAGCGACAATGATTAACACCAGCTGACAGTCTGTCCACTTTGTGATAATCAAGTTACCCCGGCCCTGATTCTCTGCCGCCTTGCACCTTGTGTTGCCATTTAAATCATATACTTGGTAGTGTGGCCTAGTGGATGTTGGTGTCTCTTGTTTTCTGCCTGGGGCACACAACAGCTGATCTTCTGATGACTGGAATGCTAGGTCTTGTCTACACGGCCACTTTACAGCGCTGAAAAAACACCCCCCTGAACGCAGCAAGTTTCAGCGTTGTAAAGCGCCAGGGTAAACAGTGCACCAGCGCTGGGAGCTACACCCCTCGTGGGGGTGGGTTTTTTACAGCGCTGGGAGAGCTCTCCCTGGCCACAGCAGCGCTTTAACGTTGGTAGTGAAGACATACCCTAAGTCTCACTAAAGTCATTGGGCTCAATATAGGGGTATTTATTTGGGTGTAATTGAATGGCCTGTGCTATACATAGT
>QXTE01000549.1:148771-283331 GCA_003942145.1 Platysternon megacephalum | reverse complement strand
GGACTTTTTTTCAATATACTGAGAGAGATGTATGCAGTTGTTGGATCTGAAACTGCTTTACACTGATGAAATATAAAAGTGAGGCTGTCTCTTTAAAAAAAAATAGAGAGAGAGTGAAATGTAATTGAGTCCTGTCATATGAAAAGGTAGCGCTAAAACAGGGTTGCCCTAGGTGACAGCTCAGAGGAAAACAACAAGGTTTTCAATTTCCCATTGTATGTGTGTGTACAGGTGATCTGTGTATGGCTCTGTGTGTTGGCATGGTGATCTGTCTTTGGGCTGGATGTTTTTCATTCTAGGTGTGCGCGCATGTGATGTGGGTGTATCTGTATGACCATGTGTGAGGGGGAATATTTAGGGCTGGCCGTTTTTCCTGGCCTAACAGACAGAGCACTGGAGTGAGACTCAGGACTCCTGGGTTCTGTTTCTATCTCAGCTGCGGGGTGCCCCTGGGCAAGTCATTTCCCCTCCCCATGCCTCAGTTTCCCCATCTGTACAATGCTACTTATCTCCTTTGCAAAGCTCTTTTGGGGATCGACTGATGAGAAGCTCTATAGGAGAGCTGGGTATTATTATTCTTGTGTGTGGGCCTGTGTGAATTGGTGTGGGATTGGATGTGGGTCTGTGTGTATTTGTGCGGGGCTGGATGTTTCTATGTGGGTCTGTGCAGATCTCTCTGTGTGTGGATCTCTAGCGCTCTGCACACGCCTGCACTCTGTGGTAGGGATCCATGTGAACCAGTCGTGCACTGAGCCAGTGACCTACTTTCCACGTTGCCTTGCCAACGCCCAGCAAGGCCATTCATAAATGGCGCATGGGCCTCTGAGCCGGATTGAACCGGTTTCAGGGACACAGACAGGAAAGCCTTGTATTCGGGAAGAAACCATTCTGCAGAGACGAGGGGGATGGCAGAGAGGAGAATCGAGTTTCTTCCTGAATCCTGATCCAAGACACCGACCAACCTTTTCTATTCTATATAGGTTCTTATACCACGCTCATCACTGCAGTATCTGACCCCCTGACACAGACAATCCAAGACACAGAAGCCAGGCCTAAAATTTGTTAATGGGCTTTTTTTTCAATTGCAAATTCGGCTCACCTCCCACGCTCTTTTTTTTTTTTATCAGTCAACTTAAACATGCATTCATTTTTTGTCATGAGGAAGAGAAACTGCTGAATGGACCGTGATCCCGAGGGGTTTTAAAAGAAATGCTGCTCTTTAAAAAAAACCAACTACAGTGACAGTTGTGAATCAGATACTCCGGTGAGGGGTACAACATAATTATTATTATTTGTGTTATCATAGCGTCTAGGGGCTCTACACCAAATGTCGCCCCAGGCGAGGAGTGTCTTTGCCCCCCTCCCCATCTGTTAAACTTTTTAATACCTTATTTTTTATTGCATATGTAGCCCATTTCACGACTTTGATGCACAATTTGCATGCATGATTTATCCCTGTCATATAAGACGATACAGTTGCACGCTATAGGATCTGTATTTATTCACACCATATATAAGCAAATAAAAAAAAGTGTTTCCTCTAAGCTTATAGAAACTTTTTAATTTTAAGAATAACTGAAATGTACTAACATCAAGAAATGGAACTGTCATCAAACATGACGTGTTAAGCATGGCAAAAGAAGTAACAGTACTTCTTTTATATTAGTGCGTAGATAAGGGTTCAATAGATATCTCTGGCGTCTCATCAAATATGTCCTCTATTAGTCGCTATTTACACTCTTCAAGTCTTAAAACACAATTACACAATAAAACAAGGTTCACAATATCGCAGCTGGGCTCTCACTTCACTTCAATTCGTTCTCGTATCTCACTGACTGCCTGGTGATGCCCCACCCTGTTTATACCCGCAAGGGCATGGCTGACAGCACTCTAGGAGGTTTAAGGAAAATGTAGTTCTCAGAAAGTCTAGAAGGTTCCACAAGATTCTACAAAGGTCCAGAACATTCTAGGAGGTCAGTGAAAAATGAATCCACGTACGGAACACCTGAAACCTGTTACTTCAAACATTCTATCTTCCCTTTTGTCACTAACAACAAAAACAGCACCCCAAGCCCGGCACTCCCCAAACCCGGCACCTCAGGCGGTCGCCTGGGTTGCCTGCCCCTAAATCCAGCCCTGGGCCATAGTCATGGACTGTAAGGGGCCTAAGGCCCTTGGCATGGCCAGGCGCTGTAACAAACACAGAACAAAACGTAAGAACATAAGAACGGCCACACTGGGTCAGACCAAAGGTCCATCTAGCCCAGTATCCTGTCTTCCAACAGTGGCCAGTGCCAGGTGCCCCAGAGGGAATGAACAGAACAAGTAATCATCAAGTGATCCATCCCCTGTCGCCCATTCCCAGCTTCTGGCAAACAGAGGCTAGGGACACCATCCCTGTCCATCCTGGCTAATAGCCATTGATGGACCTATCCTCCATGAACTTATCTAGTTCTTTTTTGAACCCTGTTATAGTCTTGGCCTTCACTACATCCTCTGGCAAGGAGTTCCACAGGTTGACTGTGCACTGTGTGAAAAAATACTTTCTTCTGTTTGTTTTAAACGGTGATCCCTACCCCAAAATGTTTACAATCTAAGGATAAGATGAGAGACAACAAATGTATCTAGGTAGAAGGAGGAGTACAAAGAAACAATGAAACAGTTATGGTCAGCACTCCAGCAGCCTAGCCCTGTTTAAAATAGAATGGAGCGAAAATCTAGTTTAGATAGTTGACAGTTGGACTGGGCTAGATTCCCCTGCTCACACCAGTTTTATCCTGGTGCAACATCAGGGGTGTTGCTCCTGATTTACACTGGTGTAAATGGGCTCAGAATTAGGTCTTTACTCTGATTAAACTTCCACTCAGTTCCGGTTCTGTGTTTTTAAAACCCGACATTTTATTGTTACCGAAAAGACGATCTGAATGAAAGAGAGGTTTGTTCAGAGACTGTAAGAACATAAGAATGGCCAGTCTGGGTCAGACCAATGGTCCATCTAGCCCAGTATCCTGTCTTCTGACAGTGGCTGGTGCCAGCTGCTTCAGAGGGAATGAACAGAACAGGTAAATGTCTTGCACTGCATTAAAAGGACATGCTTTAAAAACTGCCTTCACGTCAGTGCAGAAAAGCACATCTCTGTCCAGCATTGGCTTGTCCAAATTCTTGTTTCCTCAGGGATCCGGAGGCTTCGCATACAGAAAGGGGCTTTTTGAGTACGTATATTGCAGCACAGATATCATGGCATTCATGAGCTTCTTTAAACCCAGTAACTGATGTCCCACCACACTGTGCAAATGATTGATCATGCCGATTAATTAGCTAAGTAACAGATTCATTCATTAGAGAGACGAGGTGGGTGAGGACCAACTTCAGAAAAGCTCCTGAGCTTACACAAAGTTCTTCTTCAGGTCTGGGAGAATGAGTTAATTAGCTAAATAACTGCTTTGGATCAGTAAAGAGTCTGGGCACTAGCTGTGATAGACAGAACACTAGACAGGACCATGGGCCTGATCCAGGATGGTAGTACCTGTGTTAAGCACAATTATTGTTTGCAGTGTTGTTATAGCCATGTTGGCTCCAGGATATTAGGGAGACAAGGTGGGTGAGGTTTGATTGGACCAGCTTCTGTTTGCGGAACAAATTTTTGAGCTTAGGGACTACTGTAGGTAAGCTTGTCTCTTTCTCCAACAGAAGCCGGTCGAATAAAAGATATTACCTCACCCACCTTGTCTCTCCTAAGCACAGTCAGTGTGATGTGACTGCAGAACCAGGCAGTGCAAAACGTATTCAGTTTCAAATTAGCACTTAAAAAAGATAGAGCCATATGGGAGCAATTTTTGGTTGTCACAGAGCTGAGGATAGAGCAAAACTGGAAACCTAACGGTCAAAGACAGTTTGTTATTACAGTAATAATAATATATGGAGATATACCTATCTCATAGAACTGGAAGGGACCCCGCAGGGTCATCGAGTCCAGCCCCCTGCCTTCACTAGCAGGACCAATTTTGCCCCAGATCTCTAAGTAGCCCCCTCAATGATTGAACTCACAACCCTGGGTTTAGCAGGCCGATGCTCAAACCACTGAGCTATCCCTCCCCCCAGTGGTCAGAGCACTAGCCTAGGCTGGGGTGGATGTAGGTTCAGTTCCCTGCTCTGCCCCAGACATCCTCTGCGAACTTGGCTAAGTCACTTAGCTCCTCTAGGTCAGGCCCTCAGGGTATTTAGGTACCTAATTCCTGCTGAGTTCTGGGCCTGAGTTCCCCCCACCCCCCATCTGTGCAAATGGGGGTGACAGATATTGCAACCGCATGCAGTATCTTTGGGGGCCATGTTGTATTAAGTTCATGGTTTATGACTCACTGTGGGTCAGGGATTGTATGCGACTCCAGTGGGCCACAGCTCCTTCAGGAACAGTGGGGTGTGAGGAAGGTGAGTTATTTAGGCTGTAAACACCTAAGAATACCCTAAGAATAAAGGTGTGTTGCTTTGGGAAGGCTGGTTGATGACTGGCATATACTGTGGTAGCCCCTGGAGAAAAGCTAACCTCAGGTGTTAGACCCCAGTCCTGGCCAAGGACCCCATCATGCTAAGGGCTGTACAAACACAGAAGAGATAACCCCTAACAGCTTCCCGTTCTAATATCCCAATCCCTGCTGAGCCAGCCAGCTGGGGAACCAGGGCCCTAAGAGGGAAAGACTTCATCTTCCTTCAACAACGTGCTCTGGGGCCAGATCGGAACAGGAGAGGAAGGGCTGTTTTTTAGGATGTGTTACATTATGGTCCTCTTGAAATAGGGAGAAAACTGACCCCACCCTCCCCCCACCCAAGGACTGGCGTCCTTCCTGCAGCAAATGGAATTACATTCTTAGGCCGCACTAAACTGGGATGATCCTAAAAAAGGAGGATTCTGCCACCCTGCAAGCCACCCCATCTGTTGCCTTGTAGGACATTGGAGTTAGCTGGACCTAAATCATATGGGCAATAATGTGTCAAAGTCTCGGGTGACTTCTTAAGACTCATAGCTGCGGATAACCTTCTGCTCTCAGATTCTCCTTGGGACGAGAGTTGCTTATGAGAGTTCAGGACCTGCCCCTCTCACAAGGACGGCTTAGTGGAAGAGGTATCAGGTTTGAAATACCCAGAAATCCTGCAACCAGCTCTTTACTTTACCAAGATCTTGTCTCCTCCAGCAAAGATCCCATGATGCTTTTTTCAGAAGAGCAGGGGTTTGCCCTTAGCTCAGCAGGCCAACAGTGGTGGTGATGTATGTGGCTTGACCGCCGGGCTCCACCCCAGAGATGGCTGCACTTTGGCCTGGGTACAGGCCACTGTCAGGAGACAGGATACTGGGCAAGATGGACCATGGTCTGACCCAGTATGGAAGCTCTTATGTTCTTATATTAGGCATCGGACAAACCCAGAACAAAAAGACAGTCCCTGCTCCAAAGAGCTTACAATCTAATTTATGATGCACTCTTTAGAGATCTTTTTAATCCTTTTAAACACCCCTCCCCCGAATCAGTGCTGAAATCCAGCTGTCTGAGTTCTAGGTGATCCCTATATTGTGCAATCTGAAGTGATTAAAATCTCCCTGCCTTTGGAATTGCTCTGGCCTGATTCCACCAATAAAACCGACTTTTACTTTTATTAGCATTAATTCTTTCCTGGTTTGTTATTGGAGGTTGGCTCATTAATAAACGTCCCCACAGAACATCATACCATGAAAGCACTTCTAGGATTCGAGAAGAAGGTGTAGTAAACAGCTGAACTGTTTTATAAATATTTAGATACGTGAACTTTGCAAGCAAGGGAATAAAGGTCAGCCAGGGTTCCCACTAAGTTTTATTAAGCAATTGAACTGGTTCACCTTCTCGAATCAAGAGCAAGACTGGAGACGTGAACACACTGTATGTCAACACAGGATTAATCCGATTAAATCAGATTTTGGAAATACTGTAAACAAATGCACAGGATGATTCAGATCCTGGACAAACAAACATGGATCCACACACACATTTAGACACAAACACGTACCTATCCATCTATATAAACCCATGTACTCAGTCCCACATATACACACACATACCCTAGCTCTTATCCAGTGCTTTTTGTCTGTCGATCTCCAAGCGCTTTACAAAGAAGTTAATTACTGGTTTAGTTAGGGAAACTGAGGCACGCCAAGGGGAAGTGACTTGCCCAAGATCACGCAGCAAGCCAGTGGTCTAGAACCCAGGAGTCCTGAGTATTGGTCCAGTGCTTTAGCCACTACTCCACACTGCCCTAAAAGCAAAACAACTGGACAAATCCACCTTCTTCAACCGATTCAATGAGCTCTTATTGGTATAACAAGCTAGGAAAGTGTTGCCTGCACACAGACCCACAAACATCTCTCTCTCTCTCTCACACACACACACACACACCTGCACACAGACCCACAAACATCTCTCTCTCTCTCTCTCACACACACACACACACACCTGGACACAGACCCACAAACATCTCTCAATCTCTCTTTCTCACACACACACACAAACCTCTCTCTCTCTCTCTCTCTCTCTCTCTCTCACACACACACACACACCTGCACACAGACCCACAATGATCTCTCTCTTTCACACACACACCTCTGGACACAGACCCACAAACATATCTCTCAATCTCTCTCTCTCACACACACACAAACCTCTCTCTCTCTCTCACACACACACACCTGCACACAGACCCACAAACATCTCTCTCTCTCTCACACACACACACACACATACCTGGACACAGACCCACAAACATCTCTCAATCTCTCTTTCTCACACACACACACAAACCTCTCTCTCTCTCTCTCTCGCACACACACACACACCTGCACACAGACCCACAATGATCTCTCTCTTTCACACACCCACCCCTGGACACAGACCCACAAATCTCTCACACACACACACCTCTGGACACAGACCCACAAACATATCTCTCAATCTCTCTCCCTCACACACACAAACCTCTCTCTCTCTCTCACACACACACACACACACCTGCACACAGACCCACAAATCTCTCTCTCTCACACACACACACACACCCCTGGACATGTACAGACTCACAAACATCTCTCTCTACACACACACCTCTGGACAGACCCATAAACATATCTCTCAATCTCTCTCTCTCACACACCCACACCCACAAACCTCTCTCTCTCACACACACACACACAAACCTCTCTCTCACACACACACACCCACACCCCTGCACACAGACCCACAATGATCTCCCACCCCCCCGCACACAGAGCTCTGTCTCTCTCACACACACAGACCCCACATGCACACACTGCCCTAAGCACAGACCTGCACACAAACCTCTCCCTCACACGCATCCAGCCACACAAAAAGACACCCCCGCCCCCGCCCCCCCAAAAAAGCCCACTCCGCAGAAAAGACACCCACGAAAACGGCTCCCCCCCGGATCCTCATTCACTTTGGTTCCTTCCACCCTGCCCCATGACCTCATTCCTCCACCCCCGGGTGGCCGGTACCATTCCCCTCCCGGGGGGTGGGGGCGAACAGGGGCTTTCCGCGCACAGAGAACAGCCGCCCGCCCCCGCTCCATGGAGAACAATGCGCCCGGCTGCGGGGCGGCCTCAGGGGGGATCCAGCAACAGCAACAGCAGCAGCGCGGCGCTGGGCACGCGCCACCCTCCCCTGCTGCCGGTGAGTTGGTACAGCCCGGCGGCAGGGGGTGGGGGAGGGGAGAGTATATGTAGCGCCGGGTGGGGGCGGGACGCTCAGTCCAGCGGCAGCAGCGCGTGGAGGGGGACTCGGGGCAGTAGCAGCAGCAGCAGCAGCAGCAGCAGCAATGGCGTCCAACGGTGAGGCGAGGCGCGTCCCTGGGTTACATGAAACCATCGGGCCGCAGGCGAGGCGGGGCTGGGGGCAGTAGCGCTGCAAGGGCCGCGCCAGGACACCCCCCCCCCGCGTGCATTTGGGCGGATCGGGACGGGATCAAACCCCCGGGGGGGCGGGGCTGAGGGCGCCCTGCCGCCCCCCCCCCCCCGGAGATGGGGGTAAATTACCCCGGGGGGCGGCACATGCGCCGCAGATGGGTCTAGGCTGCGGCGGGCCAGGCACGCGGGACGCTCCCGCCCTGGCTGCAGGAAGCGGAATTCCGGGGGGCATCGCCGTACCCCGGGAGGGGGGGCAGGAGGCCCAGTGCATTGTGGGGCAGGAGGCCCAGTGCATTGTGGGGCAGGAGTGGGTCCCTTACTGCTCTCCTCGTGGTTGCCATTTTGTACCTGCCCCGTCCTCTACGCGTTGGGGGTCGGTCCCTTTTTTTAAACTGCGCCACCAGGGCCNCCCTCACACGCATCCAGCCACACAAAAAGACACCCCCGCCCCCGCCCCCCCAAAAAAGCCCACTCCGCAGAAAAGACACCCACGAAAACGGCTCCCCCCCGGATCCTCATTCACTTTGGTTCCTTCCACCCTGCCCCATGACCTCATTCCTCCACCCCCGGGTGGCCGGTACCATTCCCCTCCCGGGGGGTGGGGGCGAACAGGGGCTTTCCGCGCACAGAGAACAGCCGCCCGCCCCCGCTCCATGGAGAACAATGCGCCCGGCTGCGGGGCGGCCTCAGGGGGGATCCAGCAACAGCAGCAGCCGCAGCGCGGCGCTGGGCACGCGCCACCCTCCCCTGCTGCCGGTGAGTTGGTACAGGCCGGCGGCAGGGGGTGGGGGAGGGGAGAGTATATGTAGCGCCGGGTGGGGGCGGGACGCTCAGTCCAGCGGCAGCAGCGCGTGGAGGGGGACTCGGGGCAGTAGTAGCAGCAGCAATGGCGTCCAACGGTGAGGCGAGGCGCGTCCCTGGGTTACATGAAACCATCGGGCCGCAGGTGGGGCTGGGGGCAGTAGCGCTGCAAGGGCCGCGCCAGGACACACCCCCCCCCCCGCGTGCATTTGGGCGGATCGGGACGGGATCAAACCCCCTGGGGGGGCGGGGCTGAGGGCGCCCTGCTGCCCCCCCCCGGAGAGGGGGGTAAATTACCCCGGGGGGCGGTATATGCGCCGCAGATGGGTCTGGGCTGCGGCGGGCCAGGCACGCGGGACGCTCCCGCCCTGGCTGCAGGAAGCGGAATTCCGGGGGGCATCGCCGTACCCCGGGAGGGGGGGCAGGAGGCCCAGTGCATTGTGGGGCAGGAGTGGGTCCCTTACTGCTCTCCTCGTGGTTGCCATTTTGTACCTGCCCCGTCCTCTACGCGTTGGGGGTCGGTCCCTTTTTTTAAACTGCGCCACCAGGGCCTTTGGCCGCCATTTTGTGCGGGGGGGCGAGGGAAGGAAGGAAACCGCTCCCCTTCTGCGCGCGTCAGCCAACTGCGCCTGCGCGCCAGAGGAGGGAGGAGGCGCGCGCGTTGGGTAGCTGGTCAGGGAGCGCGTGGTGATGATGGGGGGGGGGGAGGAAGGGCGTTGCGCAGAGTAACGCATGCTCGGTGTGGCGAATAGGCGTCTGCGCGCCGCTAGGAAAGCGGAAGCTGCGCATGCGCGGCAGAGACGGGGGGATTGGATGCCGCCCTCGGTACGCGTGCGTGAGTTGGCGCATGCGTGGTGTTCCTCTTTTGCCGCAGTCTTCCATCCGGGTACTTCTCGCTCCGCCCCTTCTAATCGCGTTTGGCGCGCGCCGGGGGTTCATTGGGCCCTAACCGCCCAACCAACCGTCGCCCCCCTCGCTCCCCCCCACCTCCACCCCTTTGCCTTTAAAAGGGCCGCCCAGCCCAGTGTGTGACGCACCAATAACCCCCATGGACCCCACAGGGTTAATGCTGCCCCCTTGGTCCTCTATGGGGTAAATACCCCTCCCCCAGTCCCTTTTGCCCCCCTGCTGTGCTGCCCGTATCAGGGTGATCCATTGCCCCGGGGTTGGGTGGGGGCAGCACTGCACACAAGGGCTTGGACTCAGGGCTGTAGCAGCCCCCGTCCCCCCTCCATGTCTAGTTGCCCCGCAACGTCCCCTCTCAGGAGCTGGGCATTGGTTTGGGGTCAGGGCTTTGGGGGTCTAATTTGTTCCTTTTCCGCTTTTGTCTCTTGCAGATTACAGCCAGCCGGCCACCCAGAGGTAAATGTCCCCAGCGGCGCGGTATGGATTTGTGTTGGTATCTGGTGCGAAGGCCGGGAGTGTTCGATACCCCTGCCCAGCTGTCAGTCGGCTCTGCAAAAGGGGGGCAGTGCTGGCTCATCACTGGCACATTGAGGATTCATCCTGGGAATCTTTTCCCTTCATCCCACTTCCATTGGTGTCTTAGCTCAGTGGGACCATCTAGCCCAGTATCCTGCCCTGGATCAGAGCCGTGGGCCTGCATAGCCCAATAGCCCAACCCCTCCCTGCTGCCCTGGATTAGACCTATGGGCCCATCTAGCCTGGTATTCATTCTCACTCCCTGTGGCCAGGATGGGATCAGGGCACCGATCTGCCCCAGCTCCTGTTTTCCAACAGTGGCCATCATTAGCTGGTTTAGAGAAAAGTCCGTCCTCCCCCCCCCCACTACCCCAGAGAGTTAAGCAACTCCTTATAATTTACCTGTAAGCCTCCTCCTATAATTTACCCCCTTGATTTGTAAGCTCTTTGGGGCAGAGACTCTACCTAATACAATATTGCAAAGGTTCATGACAGACTGCTAGTTGGCAGGACTGGAAGCTTTTATATCCCTTGCAGCACTCCTGGGTACTCTTAAACTCTCGATATTTTTATTATCCTTAGGAATGTCCAGCTCAGTCACATGGCTTAGGCTCTAACCTGTCTCATTTTGGGTTTTGAGGATTAATCAGTTTAAATATTAACTTCGCAAAAAGCTCTTCTCTACTTATTGCCCTGTAGGTCAATTGACAAACCCCATCAGTCCCTGCTGTTAAATCTATTGATTTGTGGCTGCTCCTGGCATTCATGGCTCCTAACATGCATGGTTGCTCCCAAATTGCAACAAATACAGTGCCATGATGTGTCATGGCAATTTCCAGATCAGTCTGCCTAGGTGTATGGGACCTTTGAAAAACTCTCTCTAAACTGTTGAAGCCTTAACTATAGGGTCACTTCCTCCTATCTGGAATATCTAACCTGAGGGGTGTGTCTGATCATTCTCCCTCAGCTATGGGGCCTACCCAGCACCACCGGGACAGGGATACTCTCAGCAAACCAGTCAGCCCTACAGCCAGCAGAGCTACAGCGGTTATGGCCAGTCTGCAGACACCTCAGCATATGGACAAAACAGTTACAGTTCTTCCTATGGCCAGAATCAAAGCTGTAAGTGCCAGTCTCTTGATCCAGGTGCATTGTGGGAGATTTTCTCAATTCAGGCTAAAGTGAAGCAGGTTTTCACTGCCAGCAAGTCCCATCACTTTATCAGTGCTAAGCATTATTTCTCCTGTGACACAGAGCCAAGTATTTGCCTTTCAGTCTGCTCTCCAGATGGCCAATCCCATCAAAGAATCCATTCGTTAATGCAGCTGTATTGCTGGTTCAGTCCCTACCCCAGCAACTATTATAAACCCAGTATAACCTTTCTCTGGTATGTGTCTTGAGGATGTGTATGCTCTTTGGTCCCGGATATCAAGGCTACAGTTACTCTGTTGCCTGCTTCCTGAATCTATCATAGTAGTGCTCCAAAGGGGTATGTGTCCACCGACAACTGGGTTAGAAGGGACCTCAGGAGGTATCTAGTCCAACCCCCTGCTCAAAGCAGGGCCAATCCCCAGACAGATTTTTGACCCAGATTCCTAAATGGCCCCCTCCAGGATTGAACTCACAACCCTGGGCTTCGCAGGCTATTGCTCAAACCACTGAGCTATAGTGCCTTTGTAACACTGTCACCCCTGCTGCATAGTACAAAATCTGGCTCTTCCGTATCACCTCCCATCCTACATGGGTGAGACAGTGAGTCTCTGCATCATCTGGTGTATGTATGGGTATGGGCTAGTGCAGCAAATTTTAGGCAATGTGGCTTCCTCCCCTAAGCTGTGAATTGTGCATCTCTTAACCAGCTGCTGTATCGCATCCCCAGAGGTACCTGCATTTCAGGGCTGATGGAGGGATTCCCCATATGTAGAGGTTTAGGGTGATGATACTTTTCTTGCCTAGTGCTTTAAATCCGTAAATCTCATGTCATTGTCCCTGTCTTACAAATGGGGAAATCGAGGCACGGGGCAGCAAGGAGACTGCCCAAGGGCACCCAGCAGGCTGGTAGCAGAGCTGGTAATAGAACTTGTCTTCTGAGTCACAGTCCAGTTCTCAACGCACTAAGCAACACTGCCTTCCCAAAGGAGCTGTGGGGACATGAAGTGATATTTTGGTGCCTCTCAGTTGTTTCAGTGCAGCTCAGGTATAGAAGGGACCCGCCTCACCATGTTTTAAGGAGCTCTTTGGTTTTTTTTTTAACTAGCTGGCTACAGCACTCAGTCAACACCCCCAGCTTACGGAACAACTGGATACGGCAGCAGCCAGACCTCTCAGACCTCTTATGGGCAACCCTCATCCTATCCTAGCTACTCCCAGCCACCGGCAGCCAGCTCGACAACAGGAAGGTACTGCTAAAGAGTCCTAGTCTTCCCATAGATCTCCCTACATGTGTCCCTTCTGTGGATCTCAAAGCACTTTGCAGACACATCTACATTTAGTATCACAACGCCTACTGTGAAATTTTAATCTAATTTTACAGGTTGTGGGGGAGGGGACTTGCCCAGGGTCACAGTCAGTAGCAGAACGGTGTGTAGAACCCAGGAGTCCCAGCTCCCCCTCCCTCCCTGCTCTAACCCACTAGACACCCCCCCGTTCGAACCTGTTAGACCCCACTCCCCTCCCAGAGCTGGGGATAGAACCCAAGAATCAGTCTGGTGCCCTGTCCGTTAGACCATGCTACCTCAGTGATCAAGGTATCCTACAAGCCAAATACCTGGTGGATTGAAAAGAGACTTGATATGTATTTAAAGGGCAATGATCTTTTTTTTAATCCGTAGTTATGGAAGCGGCTCCCAAAGCACAAGCTATGGCCAGCCCCCAAGTGGAGGCTATGGCCAGCAATCCAGCTATAGCAGCCAACCACAGAGTTCCTATGGACAGCAGCCTTCTTACAACCCTCCACAAAGCTACGGGCAGCAGAGCCAGTACAGCAGCAGTAGCAGCAGCGGAGGAGGCGGCGGCGGCGGGGGTAGCAGTGGATGTGAGTTGATCTTAATTGTACTCCATGTGTCAGGGTTGAAAGCCGGGGAAACTTGGTGTAGGGGGAATCCAAATTTGTGCAACGTGATGGTGAATGGTAGTCACTACAGTTCTCAAAGGAGAATTACACGTGTCTTACAGCTGATACGTTACCCTCTTTTTAAGGTACATTCATGCAGACATCTTAATTTTAACCCCATGAGTTTATTTCCTCTCCTCCCCAGTCTGCAGGCTTGGCTATTGAGAGACTGTTGCAAGGTTATGCAGCAAGTTGGTGGCAGCTATGGAAATACAACCCAGGAATATGAACTCCCAATGCTGCTCTAACCCACTAGACCTCACTTCCCTTCCAGAGCTGTGGATAAACCCAGGAGCCCTGATTCCAGTGCCCCTGCTCTGACCACTAAGATTGTCCTCTTTTTTGTAACTTTGAGCACATGTTGTTCTCCTCTCCAGCCAGCGGCTACGGCCAGGACCAGTCATCCATGAGCGGTAGTGGTGGCAGCGGTGGTGGCGGCTATGGTAGCCAGGATCAGAGCAGCTACGGAGGTGGCCAGCAAGACCGTGGTGGCAGGGGCAGAGGAGGATATGGCCGGGGTGGCTTTGACCGTGGTGGAAGAGGCAGCCGTGGCGGTCGTGGAGGCATGGGGTAGGTGTCTAGACGCTTGTGGTGGGAGAGGGAGTGGGTTTAAATGTTACTGTCTCTAGCACTGTCTGAAATTAACATGTTGGGGAGGGTGTTGCATTATGTAGAAGCTCTTCCTGTATGCATGGGTGGAATGCCATATCCTCATACTGTGTGTGGTAAGGGAGTTGCAATGTTTTATGGGGGGTGGAGATTGAATGGCAATAAAAGCTTTTCTTGTATGTGTGGGGCAGACTCCCACTACTGTCTACCTTAAGAACCAATGTAGGTTCAGATCTACAGTAGACAATTTATGCATGGGGGTAAAATACCCCACTGGTGGTTACTATCAGAGTTGTGTGTCTGACATCAAACGTGTCTTAACATATCAAATGTACAATGTGAATTCCAAGCGTTTGCTGAACTTTCATGATACCCTGTCTTGGTATATACTGAAGGTTTATAAATATTGCTATTCAAAGGGCGTATAAATCTCTCTACATCAAGGGTTTATTTGCAATTTATCTGGTGCTATAATCTGTTCACCAAAGCACCTGGGTCATGTTGGTAAGAAACAAGGGATGTAAGTCTCCTCAGTCAGAGGAGAAGTTGTGTCTTCTTTCCAACCTGGTTGCTTACAACCTGTGTAGCAAACTTGGTTAACTCTGTGGTCCATCCACACACTGGAGATATTCCATGGGTTAAAGGATGTATTTGGGCACCCAATTAGCAGCTTCAGCAGCTGTGATCACATTTATATATGACTTGCTTTTGGTTTATCTCACTATATACACACAGAAAAGCAGTGTCTTAAACTGCCCTGGTGTAACAATCCTCCCTCAGCAGAGGGTTGCTCAGTGGTCTATTAAAAAGAAACGATAGGTTGAGAAACAGATGCTAAATAATATTGATTTTGAACTCTGTTGATCGGGAGTTTAAATGGTGTTTTTTTAGAAAGGTGAGTATTAGGTTGGGGGGGAAATCAAAGTATTGTTGATGTTACTTGTTATCTGCTGTTAACACTACATGTTATCTGTTAACAAACTCTGCGTTTTATGTGCTACAGGTATGAAAGTCAATGAACTTTATCAATTCTCCACCTTCCACATGTTAGCTAAGGGTGAGGAAGGGAGAGAGCTTATGTTAGGTCCAGGCTTAGCGGTCAATCAGTTTATTATGCTATGCTAGGGAACTTGGGTTGGCTTTTTTTTTATATGCTTTCAAAGCAAATATCCTACGTATCTGTTTAGGTGGTATCGACACCGGGGCGGGGGGAATACACTGTACAAATAAGTTGTAACATGCGGTTCATGGAGTCGTACCCACGCTAGGACTGCATCGAGGAGTCAGCGTTGTCTCGAGTGTACATCACGACGGCTGAAGTAATAGGAGAGAAGGTTGGAAGCCAAAGTTGCACTTGTGTTAGATTTGTCCATTCCAATTTTACAAGACAAAAAGGGTGTATTTAAATAAATAAAAAGCCTAAATATGCTGAGGGACAGAACAAGGTTGAAAGGAGCATTCTTTAGGCTTTCAGGAAGAACTGGAAAAAACAAGTGTTGGTCAGGATTTTAAGATCTGGTAGTTTTAGTGAACCTTTTAGCCATGGAAAAAGCTTCATTATCTTCTAACTTATCTCCTCAGCGGTGGTGAGCGTGGTGGCTTCAATAAGTTTGGTGGTAAGTCCAAAGAGTTCAAAACTTGAACCCAAAAAAGTATATATATATTTTCCAGAGACTTGTCTTTCATATGCAGAACCTTTATGCGTTAGGAAAAGCCACCATTTATCAGATATAACCTATGGGAGCACCCTCTGCAGCCCTCTATACCAAATGAGTTCTTGAGATACATATGGTGTCACTTATTTCTATGTCCACTGGGCTTCTACTTTGACCAAAGTTCTTGGTGCCAATACATCTTGGTTGAATGTTTTGCAACAAGACACACACAAAAAAGTGTGCTTTGGGGAAAGAAAACAAAAGTGCTACTTCCTAGAAGTGTCTGGTCTGTGTGTGGTTCCTTTTTTAAAAAACAAAACACACAAGAAGCTTTAAGTGCTGGTGATTTTTGGAGTTAAAACATGGTAATAGAATTGCATGCAATCCTGAGGATAACGATGCAAAGAGTTTACGTACCTTTTTATGGTTACTGGTAAAGAAAATGGGGGAAGTCCCCAAAAACTGGAATGAATTTTTGGTCTTGTGTAAACTTCCCTTTGACTACATTACATGGTTTTGTAAGCTTATACCTTAAGAAAGATGGTTTATATTTAAACTTATATCTTAAGAAAAAAAAAGGTATTTTTGCACTCAAACATACCAAACAAAATCTATCTAAACACTTCCAGGAGAGTTCCCATGGGTTTGCTGAAAAGGGTTTGGCATGAATGATCTCTTGACCAGGTCAATTTAGTTTTAAGAGACCAGTGTTGGGCATATGCTTTTAGGTTCATTAAGTTAATTATTGATCTGATCTGGGTGTGATTAAAGGTATAATGGGTGAAATGTCTAAATATAGCAAAAATACTAATATATAAATGGTTTGTATAGGTAAATAATGGTTTAAGTGAAACAAAGCTACATTTATGCAAGGTTAGTTCACTTTAAATGTGTGGCATGGGCTGATGCCACTATATCACTGCATAAATCTTAAAGCTGTTAACTGTGTGGTTACATACTGTGACGCTAACCAGGGTAGCAAGTGGTATGATGCTACAACCTGATGTTACTGAAAGATGTGAATGACAAAGGTGTATATAAACATGTGGACAAAGATCTCTTTGGGTAGCAGCTCTTTAAATTGTATACGCAAAGGTCTCGATTTAAACAGACCTCGGAAGGTGATACTAAGCAGAATTAAACGTGTGTTTTGAGGGCTTTTGTAGTTGACCCTCCACGTAGAGTTGGAAAGAGACGTTTTCTGTGTACAGGATGACATCTGAAAAAGGAGTTGTCACTGGTTTTGCAGCACTGTCTTCAAAGTATCTTAAGTTCTCTGACTTCACAGTATTTTTGCCTTTGGCTAAAGTAAAGTAAACGTAGGCTCAGCATCAGAGCACATGTACCAACACTGGCCTGCTGTCTTTAATGTTTTAGTATGTGTGGGAGATGAGTCTGTGTTTCCACCGACTAACTAGATCTCTCCTTATTTTCATGTGCAAAAGGGCCCCGGGACCAAGGACCGCGCCATGATCCTGGTACGTGACTGTTCCCAAAGAAGTGTGGGTTCACAGCGTCAATTATCTCTTTTTTTGTGTTGTGGGAGTGTTTTGTTAACTTAGGGGGATGATCTGAAGTTGATCTAAGACATAAGCATCATACCCATTTCACAAAAAGAAAAGCTAATTTAGAGCAGCTTAAACTGAAAGTTTGCATGAAATTCTTGTGTAGCCTGTGTACCTACTAAGGTGTGGTCTTGTTAAAGACGCTGTTACGCAGCCATTGCTGTAGCATCTACAGGGGGGTAATTTTTTTTCTCTTGATTGATCCTTGGGTATGAAATTGAGTGACACTCACTTACTTTGCAGCTTCTGAACAGGATAACTCTGACAACAACACCATTTTCGTCCAGGGACTCGGTGAAAATGTCACCATCGAGTCGGTCGCTGACTACTTCAAGCAAATAGGAATCATTAAGGTACCAGCACAGGGAACTAGTCTGGGTTTGCAAGAGCAGCATGGCGAAACAGCACTTCTCTTGTCATCCTGTACTCCCTGCCCTTAACGTACAATCCAAGCATTAAGTATCAGAGGGGTAGCCGTGTTAGTCTGGATCTGTAAAAGCAGCAAAGAATCCTGTGGCACCTTATAGACTAACAGAGGTTTTGCAGTATTCACCCACGAAAGCTCATGCTGCAAAACCTCTGTTAGTCTATAAGGTGCCACAGGATTCTTTGCTGCAATCCAAGCATTCTTACTGTAGAGGGAGTTTGGTCTACTAGCTAAGAATAGGAGAGTCAGGACTCCTGTGTTTCTGGTTCAGGGAAGGGGGGTATCGTGGGATAGGGCAGGTGAGATGGGAGCTCAGCATTCCTGCATTGGACTCCCAGTTTTGTCATAGAACTGGGATATACGCTTCTAACGAGCAAGGCTTACTTTGTTAAAAAGCCAACGATCTGGATGGAAGGTGTTCAGTAAGCCGTATACAGATATTACTGGTACCTTATGTTTGGACTGTGGTGCAGCGCCAGTGTGGATCTGACTGATACAAAGGTAGTCCCTGCTGTGACCATCTTGCAATCCTCGTGACTAAGGCTATGTTTATGTCATGGAAGTCCGGAATCCATGACTTCCAGAGACCTCGGTGATATTCCATTCTCTGCTTCGGCCCCGGGGCTGAGGGACTGGAGCTGGCAGCCAGCAGGGCTCTGGGAGGGTTCCAGTGAGAAGGCTACAGCCTCCTCATGTTGCTCCCTACAAGGTCCAGCAACAGGTGACAGCCTCCTGAAGGGGCCCTCTTCAGGGTTATAGCGACGGGCGACAGCCTCACGCGGAGGGAGGGGGATGCCTAGGAGCAGCAGGTGGTGGTGTCCTGTTTTTGCTTTGGGAATTGTTTATTGCCTGTGACCCGTCGGTGACTTTTTTACTAAAAATAACCATGACACAATTTTAGCCTTAACCATCAACAATAAGTCATGAGTTTCGGAGATCCTTTAGACTAGGGACTATTTGAGAAATCGGCATATAAAGTAATAGAATATTTCCTTCCATTTTTCAGTCCACCCAACAAGGCAGGTGGACAGGGTAGCCTTCAGCCGTAGGTTAATCTCCAGAAGCTAAACTCATGAGATGTACCCCTTGTTTGTGTTTCAGACAAACAAGAAAACTGGGCAGCCCATGATTAACCTGTACACAGACCGTGAGACCGGGAAGCTAAAGGGGGAAGCGACTGTGTCTTTTGATGATCCCCCATCGGCCAAGGCAGCCATTGATTGGTTTGATGGTAAGTTGCTTCCATCCAGCTGGGCCAAGGAGCTCCTGAAGAAGCAGCATAAATGGTGGAGCTGGGAGCCAGGACTCTCGGGTTCTGTAGTGATCTGTTCAGTCACTTCCCTTCTGCACCTCAGATTTTTCTCTTTGTGAAATGGGGATGATACTTAGGTCTTGCATAATACTTGGCTACTTCAGCACCTGATGCTGCAGTCATTCGAGTCAAGGGCAGGGCTTCAGTTGACATCAGCATGAGTAGGATTCATTCTTTATGCCATGTCTTAAGGCTCGTCTACATTTGGAAGTTAATTCAAATTAAAAGTGGGAAGTGAATTTTAAACGCAGTAGCTGTTCTGGAATAGCTCCATGTGTGGACAAGCCCTTAGCTGTAGTGTCCTGCTTTGATTCAGAGACCGAGGGGTTAAAGTGCTGCTGGTCAGGAATACTGCCAGTGTTCTTTCAGTAGAAAACAAGTTGCCTTGAAATGAGGGGGGGTTTTTTCTGTGGGAATATTTCAGTTCTGCTGGAATTTTGTTTTCCATTAGGGAAAATCCATTTTTAGTTGGCAGGACATCCATCTGCATCAATATGATAACCTCAATCATGTGAATTGGGGGAAGTCCCCAAAAACTGGAATGAATTTTTCAGGTGCCTCGTGAGCTCATTCTTGGGCTAGGCTTCCTGGCTAGACATCTCCCAGAATGCACTGTATCTCAGACTAACAAAACACAGCCGTGGAGTTGTGCATTGGAGATGCATCTCCATCAGTTCTAAGGCCAGAAGAGGGACCACTGTGATATAGTCTGATACCCTGTGTGACACCAAGCCAGAGAGCTTTCCTCTCTCTTCCCCCCCCACAAAGAATTCCTGGAGCATGTAGAAAAACATCCAATCTTGATTTTTAAATGGTCAGTTATGGAAACAGGTTATTTTAATCAGAGCTTCCCAATTTAAAAAAATTTAGCCTAAATTTTCATCCCAATGTGGGACAAAATCAAATCTCCAAATTTCCATCCCAGGATAGGAATGATTAAAAAAAAAAAAAATTCAACCAGCTGTGGGTTAAAGTGGGGTGGGAATATTCCTTTTGGACCATCACAAAACCAATCATAAAGCTCTGTGTAAGGTGAAATTGACATGTCTGGTTTCTTTCTTCCAATCAGGAAAGGAATTTTCCGGCAACGCCATCAAAGTCTCCTTCGCTACCCGGAGGGCGGACTTCAACCGTGGCGGTGGAAATGGACGGGGTGGCAGAGGCCGTGGAGGTATTTAGAAATGTTTGCTCCGGATGGGGATGGGTGCTCCACCCCTATCAGGAGAGTGGCCTGTTTTTCAGGATCTGGACACAACCAAGTCTAGAAGCCATTAACAGAGAGTGGGCTAAGGCCCAGCCATAGAGACTTTAAACATTTGATCAGTCAAAGGTCATCCCTGTTAAGTGCCCCCCTCCTCCCTATCACACATGCTTACCTGTGGGTTATAGGTACACAGTACACCTATGGGTCAGCCATCATTTTTGTATCCACTCTTCATTTGTGGCATAATCTTATCTGCGTCAGTGCATGCTGGGAAAATCTGCCTCCGCACGAGTGAGCAGATGTAACACAACACATGGGACAGTGCATTGTGGGATCCCTTGCTGCACAGAGTTGGCTGGCCAGTGGGTAAGCACAGTTCGAGGGTGTGGCTGAGAGTGAAATAAGTCATGATCGGGTTGTAGGAAGTTAACTAGAGGCTGCCAGCAAGAGCGACGACTGCTGAATCCAACTCTCAGGTGCTGTTGTGGTTGAGCTGGGGAGTGGCCTGCAGGAAGGATCAGCGCTCAGGGGGTTGTGGATGCAGACAACCATGTCCCTTCCAGTGAGGCTGACCCCTTTGCTACCTCCCTCCTTAATGCAGGGCCCATGGGTCGTGCTGGATTTGGTGGCGGAGGTGGAGGAGGCAGTGGCAACAGTGGCTCCAGCGGAGGTAACAGAGGTGGCTTCCCCAGTGGAGGCGGTGGCCAGCAGCGTGCAGGGGACTGGAAGTGCCCTAACCCGTAAGTAGAGGCTCTGGCAAGCAGGGGGAACCAAGCGTTAACTCTTGGCTTTACCTGATACTCAGGCCTCTCCTCAAACATTGCATCTTCCAGAGCCTGTGAGAACATGAATTTCTCGTGGCGTAATGAGTGCAACCAGTGCAAGGCACCAAAGCCGGATGGGCCCGGAGGACCACACATGGGTAACTTACACCATTCTGTTTCTCCTGCCCACCAGTAGGGGGCAGGCCTTGTGGGTGGGTGAGATTGTGTATGCTCTGAACGATTTTGCCTTGGAGGTATTCTTGGCACCAATTTCACTCCCTGTGCTTGTTTTTCCCTCCACAGGCGGAGGAGGAGGAGGAGGATTTGGGGAAGAGCGCCGTGGAGGCAGAGGGGGTTATGACCGTGGCGGTTTCCGAGGAGGCCGAGGCGGTGATCGGGGTGGCTTCCGAGGAGGCCGAGGTGGAGATCGGGGCGGTGGATTTGGGCCAGGAAAGATGGATAACAGGTAAAGCAGACTGGCACAGAAAGGGCATGATGCTATAATCTCTGTCCTGGGGTTTACTCCTGGTTCTGTACAGCTGCAGGTGTGACTCGGGGTCTGGAAAAACCTGCCCTCTGGTGACAATCTCTGCCTAGTCAGTTGATCCCAGAGAAGGTTAGGGGGTGGCTTGAAGTCTACAGGCACACAATTCAGTGGGCTGGCAACTGAAGCCAGACAAATTCAGACACGGGGTTATTTTTTGTTTAAATTTCAAAAGTAACTAACCATTGGCACAACTTACGAGGGTGGTTGTGATGGATTCTGTCACTTGGGTCTTTAAATCAAGCCTGGTGCCTTTCTCAAATGTCTGCTGTAGCTCTGGATGCCGGCATCGCTGGGTGAGATACTGGCCTGTGTTGTACTGGATGGTCAAGACTAGAGGATCATAATGGTCCTTTCTGACCTTAACTTAGATGAATTGGGCAAGTCACTTCCCCTCTTATAAAATGTGGATAATGCTGCAACATCTAAAACAGTTATTGTCTTGTTTCTGTTTATAAGGATCACTCAGCTGCTTGTGGGTGAAGCTTAAAATACTTCCCTTATTCTGTCCTGTGCCTGTCCTTAACCCTTCCTCTTTCTCTCCACAGGGGCGACCACAGACAAGACCGCCGTGACAGACCCTATTAAGACTGTATAAATTCCCAGACCATGTGACTTAAACTTTTTTATTTTGTATGTCAGACTTCGTGCTGCAGACTGTAAAGCTCGTTCCATTTGTGTAAAACTTTGTATTGCCCTCTCAATTTTACCCATTTTTTTCCCCCCCTGTATCTGGAAGAATCCCCTACATTAAAAAAACCCTAATTGTTTTAGTTGCCGTGTGTAGCTTTTTTGGGGGCCAGGGCTTCAATAAAGGCAACTTCAGCTTATACCGGAAACCTGGGGATGCCCCAATGCTAGCCATGGGTGTTTAATATACGTAAATACATTATGCTATGAACAGTATTAACCTGTAATTGAGCTGACGTAAGCGGAGAAAGACATCTTGATCTGTGGTTGAAATGTCATTCTTGATTTACACTTGTACATTAACATTTGAGTTCTCATCTTTATTACTTGAAGCACCATCGTCCAGCATAGGAGTGGTCAGCTTAGTAGGGACATTATTAATGTGTGAGCCCTCTTATCAGTGTCTACATAGAAAGTTTGCTTGCTGTGGTTTTTTTGGGGGTGGGCTGGGAATGGCTGGAGAACTATTTGTTTCTGGGTTTTTGTGCTACCCCATGGGAAGTGTGGTAGCTGCAGAATTAGAAAGCTATATTCAGTTAAGATCTAATACAAATGAAATGTGTGTGTGTGTGTATATATATCTTCATGCAAACTACAGGGACATTAATCTACACAAACTTGAATGTGTTAAACACAGGTATGTAGAAGTGCCACCTCATGCAACAAATGTCTATTTTGTTCATGCATAATTAGTAGAACTATTAAATACCAATAGATACGCAAATTATGCACACACCTATGCAATCCTATTGCAGATTAGAGAGTTGCACAGGTGAAACTGACGCAAGTTGTTTGCAATATTTTATCCCTTGGCCTAAGGTACAAGAGTGGTTTTTTTCCCCTTGTTAAGGTGAATTTGGAGCAATAGTCTGCTATGGTGATGAGCCACACAACTAGGTGAACAAAAAGCATCCCTGTTTTTCTAGAATCAGAGTTCATAAGCTTAAACCCACATGAGCAAGGATGTGACCAGCAGTTAAAGCTTATCCAGAGTGTTGCTCATACAGTCAGACAGCATTGTCTACCTGCACAAAAATGGGCATGGGTAAAAGGTGGACACATCTGTGTCAGGGACTGGTAAACTTCTCTTGAAGTGCTGTTGTAGAAAATTTCAAGGGAGCAAATTGTCCAGGTCAATCTCTTATGGTTGGAGCTGCAGTGTGTATGAATGTAATAAACTTTAACTTTTAAACATGCTGAATAAAAAACAACCACAGGTTATAAATGTGTATCACCGTTCAAATGTTTCTTGATTTCACAGAAGCTTCATGGCTTTGTCAGCAGGGCGATAGTTCCTTGTGCTCAGTCATAAGAAACAGCACAATGGAAGGTGTAGGATGTAGTGAGATGTTACGTGATTTTAAAAATCCAGGTCAGGGGTGTGAAACAACCCCAAGGGGTAGTGTGAAGGAAAAGCCTTACCACGTGAAGGTGTAAAAAGCTTCAACAAACTTTAGGGGTGTAGTTCTAAAGGAAGGAGACCATGAATCTTGAGGCAGGAGCTTGTTCTCTAAACTTCATTATACTAACATCCACCTGCGTGGAACCCATAGCAGCTGTTCTCACAAAATCAAGAACAGGCTGATGGGTTGCTTTGGGAGTCTGGTCCTATTGCAAAAGCTTTTCATAGCCTACTCAGTGCTGCTGGCAGAAATGTACAGGGGTGAAAGCATCACCTTGTTCTCAGTGGAATCCAGTTTGAAAAATATTTACAGGTACAATTGGAGTTGAAGTGTGGGTCCCAGGCAGCAAGAGTTCAGAGCCAGCTGCCCCAGACTTCCAATCTGTTTCCCCACTCACTTTAAACAAAAACGTGATTGTGAAACGAATTGCTCGGCTTGAAATGCTTTGAGGTGGGGTGAGACATACTAGAGTGAGTGTGAGTCGAGAATATTGCAATGCACCAGTTGTGGCTGTTACCTGCCATAAACCACTTGTGATAGAGGATCAATAATGGTCTTTTTCTAGACTCATGGCATGGTGTGAGTGATTGAGGGGAGCTCAGCAGTTAGTGTCTAGATGTGCCCATGAAGGAGAATGCACACAAGGTTCCACTTAGGCCATTTACTGTCACATGAACANTAACAGAGGTTTTGCAGCATGAGCTTTCGTGGGTGAATACCCACTTCTTCGGATGCCATTTACTGTCACATGAACTCTCTCTTTTTTGGGGGGTGATGTTTGCCTCTAATCCTTTGAACTGCAAGCAATTTTTTGGTGACAAATCTCAGGAAGTGTCCTAAAGTGAGGTTTATAAATTTGTTGAAAAACCCCACTATGTAAACAGTAATAAGTCATTAAGACGAGCTGGCATTCATCCAAGAGTTTTGAAGGCACGCAAATTGCAGAACTACTAACGGATATGTAACCTACCAGCTGACTGGACGATAGCCATTCTAACATTTTTACTTGAGTGCTTGCACATGTCCATTCCACTGTGTGCCCCAAGCTCACTCACTGGAAACTTCCCTTGGTGGTACCCGTTGGGTTGGCTGTGGCACCCCTTGGTGCTGTGTGCTCAGCACCTGTATAAAGAGCCCAGCTGATGCCACGCCTCCTCAGTTCCTTCCTACTGCCCCTGACTACCAAATTTATGGCGGTGACGGCTCTCCTTGCTAGGCCAAACTGGTCTCAGTGGTCTTCGTTTTTCATTTCTTGATATTGTGTATAGTTAAATTGGCGCTTCTCCATCAATGGAGTTCTGTTCGCTGCCCGTGCCAAGGCATGCCTCAGTCACCGGGCTTGAGTTGCCTAAAGTGCTTGGGTGAGGCTCACATTGACGATCCCTGTCAGATCTGCCATGAGTTGAAACCTTCAAAGGACTGGGAGGCCAGGTTAAAGTTCCTATTGATAGAGGCAGCGCTCAGACCTTCCTCTGAGCTGAGATGGTCAGACTTGGCACTGAATGCCTCACCGTCGGGGCGGAGTGCTCCTCCCGCTGTATGGGAGTCCTGGCACTGTGCGCCATGCTTGGTGCAGAGAAAGACACTACTGGCCAGGAGGGGACGCTCCCCAACTCTGAAGAAGGTTAGACACGGAGTAGAGCAGAGTGTGACCTCTATCAGGCCATCTTCTGCCTCGGCATTGCACGCTCGACTGCAGCCCATATGCAGACACTATTGAGTCTGGTCCCAAATGAGCCATCTGCACTGGAGGGACAGCATGGCACAAGTGCCACAGCAGTGCCGTCCACTCTGGAGATGTTTGCTGCGGCCAGAGAGCTACTGGCGCTTCTTTTGGCACCGTCGCTGGCAGTACAAGAGTCGGTGGTGCCGGTGGACGGGAGGGAACAGAGCTGCCATCCGGTTCTGGCCCCGCGGTACCATCTAGAGGGAAACCATCCTTGCTGGCCCTGGTGCAAGCCTCCCCACCCCGGCGCCGAAAGGAACCGCACCGCCATGGGCCCTGGAGGAAAGCTCGTCTGATTCGGAGGATGGGTCGTACTTCTCGTCTGGGGACTCACCCTCGTTATCCCTCCAGTCATCCTTACCCCGCCATGGACCCTGACACAGGTGTGCCCTGAGTGCTGGGCCTAGCGGTCAATGGCCCATGCCGATGCAATGGCACTTGTGGAACCCGTGGGGGTTCCCCCTGATGCGAGGGTCCCATTTGAGATGCTCTTACTCGGTGGCCTCCGAGAGAAGGGAACCTCTGTTCCACCGGGCAGCACCCGACCCGGATTCTGGGACCGAGCCCAGTACTGAGCTTCAGGATCTGCATCTGTGGGATCCCATTGGCGCAGAAGGAGAGGAGGCTGGTGCAGTTCACCTCCTCCTCCCTGGACGAGGCAGTGACCAGGCCGGACGTGTCGCCTCCTCAAGACAACGGTAAGGTCCGCTAGGAGCCACTGAAGACGGTGACCTCAAACTTAGGCTTGCAGTCAAAGCGGTAGTGAAAGAATCCTCCCATAGCCTGGTTAACATCCTGGCCTCAGTGGGCCCCTCGAACGTGGCCCTACCTGTCGATGAGGCCATTATGGACCCAGTGAAAGCCCTGTGGCAAACCCTCGCCTCCCTTCCCCCCCACATCAAAAAGAGCCGAGAGGAAGCACCTTGTGCCCGCCCAGGGTTATGAGTTCCTATACTCTCATTCCCCACACACCCCGGGTCCCTGGTGGTCTCTGCGGCCAATGAAAGGGAGGGGCAGGGCCTATGAGGAGCGACTCCCAAAGCAGAAGACCCCAAGTAACTGGACCTTTTCAGTAGAAAGGTTTATTCGACTGGGGGGACTACAGCTCAGGCTCGCCAACCAGCCGGTGGTGCTGGGCAGATATGACTTCAACGTGTGGCACTCCATGTGGAAGTTCAGAGATTGGCTTCCCCACGAGTCCAGGCAGGAGTTCTCCTCGCTGGTGGAGGAGGGGAAGGCCAGAGCCAGGGCTGCCTGCGGCAGACTCGGCAGCCAGGTCCATGGTCTCCGCAGTGGCCATGCCTAGGCGCTCACGGCTACAGTCTCCCGCTGGAGGTCCAGTGACCGTGCTTGCTACACGCGCGCCAGACGTGCTCCTGCCCGGAGCAGAGAGGAGGTGTTGGATCTCCCGGGCCTGTGGGGAGAAGCGGCTGTAGAAATGTTGACGTCTATGAGCAGATTGCTCGGGGGATGCAGGAGAAGGGGCACGACAGGGACCAGCAGCAGTGCTGCGTGAAGCCAAGGAGCTGTGGCAGGCCCACCAGAAGGCCAGGGAAGCCAACGAGTGATCTGGTGCCGAGCCGCTGACTTGCCGCTTTTCCAAAGAGCTGCACGCCATCCCACCACTGCCCCTAACAGCACGGCAGATACCGCTGCAGAACCAAATCACAAGCCCCTGCTATGAACAGCGAGGAGGAGGATGTGGTGGACAAGAAAGAGGAGTATGGGGGATGGGCGACTGGGAATCCAGCTGTGCAGCCAGCCAGGACCTGGTTTTGACACCACTGCAGTCCAGCCAGTGGAGCACAGGCGAGCCTGATGCAGGGAAAGGAGCCTCGGGTAAGTGTGTAGATTAATTTTCCATTATAGAACATTTTCATTCATTTTACTTGTGCTAGAAGAGGTTGTGGTCCAGGGCTACTATCTGCTTTTCCTTCCTCTCCAGAGTTAGGCAGCAAGGGCAAGCGGAGCAGTTTGTTTACGTACGCAGGGATGTCCCTGGGACCCTCCTGAGAGATCTCGCTGGAACTTCCATGGAGGTACTCTGCAATCCTCGGCCCAAAGTTTCTGGGGAAGGCTGCCTTATTTCTTCCTCCGCGGTAGGAGACTTTCCCACGCCAGTCAGCGGTAGCTTCAGCAGGCACCATTGCAGCACACGGACTAGCAGCATACAGGCCTGGGCAGCATCAGCTGTGCTCTCTCTGCCTCTGTTACCCTCAGGAGTGAGAGATCAACTAAAATCACCTTTGCCTGTGGAAAACGGTGGCAGTATTCGGTGCCGGTGCCCTATGCTATTAGAATAATGCAAATGAGCAATTCCCACCTCATTTCCCCATCTGCCATGGCTGGTGCCGTGCACAAATAATCCCGCACAGGAATGAGAATGTAGTGCGGACAGGGGAACAAAGGGAGTGAGTTCAGCATCTCAAGTTTCATTTTCTGTAGTGCGTGCGCTGACAATGGAACCTGTGTGTGCTGTAGTGTAGCTGCTGCCATTGCAGCCTTCTGGGTCTCCCCGTCCACAGCCGCGGAACGCCTGAGCCAGATGAAGAGGAGAAAGAAGAGGACTCGGGGTGACGTGTTCCAGGAGATCCTCCAAACCAGTGCTGCATCAGACCATGAGCAGCCTGGAGGATGAACCATGTGGACAGCCTGGAGAAGGATAGAGCGGACAGGAGAAAGGCCCAGGAGTCCCAGCAGGAAAAGGAGAGGGAGATGCACCAGGACATAATGGGGCCTCTCAGTCAGCAAACACAGATGCTTCAGACTCTGGCGGACCTGCAGATTCAACAATCCTGGGCTTGCCTCCCTCTGCAGCCCATTGAGAACTCAAGATCAGGACCTCCCTATTCCCCGCCCACCAACATTCCACATGGCATCAATGGTCAGTGCCCTACCCCTGTCAATCCACCCCAGGGGATATTCATGACAATCACAGCTTCACATACAGGGGCCTGTGAAAGCCAGGGTGGGTGAATGGGTAGCTGAAATGGACCTGAATGTTCTTTCCCTGCATAAATTCTGTCCTCTTTTTTATTAAGTTTTTAATGTGTTTGTTTTAAAATTGCATGTTTTTTGTTGGGGTTTTTTTTTTTTTTTGCACTACTTTTGTTAAAATAAAATTCTGTTATTTGGAATATCTTCATTTGTGCAACGCATATGCTGCTGAGTGCTCAGTCGTTCTGAAGGCAACCAATTCCCTGTAACTGGATGTCACACAACTCACACAATAAAATTAATAGTTGTAATGACAATGTTATATCTCTGCACATAATACAGCCATCACCACGTGACTCCTACCAGGCCACAAAAGAGCAAGGCCAGGTAGAGCATGTTACTACAAACACACACTGCTCTGGCTCACTGTTAAAATGGCTTTTCATAGAATCACAGAAACATAGATTAGGATTGGACGAGACCTCAGGAGGTCATCTAGTCCAACCCCCTGCTCAAAGCAGGACCAACCCCTAAATCATCCCAGTCAGGCCTTGTCAAGCCTGACCTTAAAAACCTGTAAGGATGGAGATTCCACCACCTCCCTAGGTAACCCATTCCAGTGCTTCACCACCCTCCTAGTGAAATAGCGTTTCCTAATATCCAACCTAGACCTCCCCCACTGCAACTTGAGACCATTACTCCTTGTTCTGTCATCTGCCACCACTGAGAACAGCCGAGCTCCATCCTCTTTGGAACCCCCTTTCAGGTAGTTGAAGGCAGGGCCAGCTCCAGGCCCCAGCAAAGGAAGCAGGTGCTTGGGGCGGCCAATGGAAAGGGGCGGCACGTCGCGGTCTTCGGCAGCAATTCGGCGGCGGGTCCCTCAGTTCCTCTCTTCCTCTTTGAGCTGCCGCCAAACAGGAAGAGAGGGAGCGAAGGACCCGCCACCGAATTGCCGCAGAAGAATGAAGCGGCACCATTGAGCTGCCGCCGATCGGCTTTATCTTTTTTTTTTTTCTGCTTCCCTGCTTGGGGCAGCAAAAAACCTGGAACCAGCCCTGGTTGAAGGCTGATATCAAATCCCGTCTCACTCTCCTCTTTTGTAGACTAAACAAGCCCATTTCCCTCAGCCTCTCTTCGTAAGTCATGTGCCCCAGCCCCCTGATCATTTTCGTTGCCCTTCGCTGGACTCTCTCCAATTTGTCCACATCTTTTCTGTAGGATTCTGTCCAATACTTCAGATGTGGCCTCACCAGTGCCGAATAGAGGGGACTAATCACTTCCCTCGATGTGCTGGCAATGCTCCTACTAATGCAGCCCAATATGCCGTTAGCCTTCTTGGCAACAAGGGCACACTGCTGACTCATATCCAGCTTCTCATCCACTGTAACCCGCAGGTCCTTTTCTGCAGAACTGCTGCTTAGCCAGTCGGTTCCCAGCCTGTAGCGGTGCATGGGATTCTTCCATCCTAAGTGCAGGACTCTGCACTTGTCCTTGTTGAACCTCATCAGATTTCTTTTGGCCCAATCCTTTAATTTGTCTAGGTCACTCTGGACCCTATCCCTACCCTCCAGCATATCTACCTCTCCCCCCAGCTTAGTGTCATCTGCGAACTTGCTGAGGGTGCAACCTATCCCATCATCCAGATCATTAATAAAAATGTTGAACAAAATCGGCCCCAGGACCGACCCCTGGGGCACTCCGCTTGATACTGGTTGCCAACTAGACATCGAGCCGTTGATCACTACCCGTTGAGCCCGACAATCTAGCCAGCTTTCTATCCATCATATAGTCCATCCAATCCATACTTTTTTAACTTGCTGGCAAGAATACTGTGGGAGACCATATCAAAAGCTTTGCTAAAGTCAAGATATATCACGTCCACTGCTTTCCCCTCATCCACAGAGCCAGTTATCTCATCATAGAAGGCAGTCAGGTTGGTCAGGCATGACTTGCCTTTGGCGAATCCATGGTGACTGTTCCTGATCACTTTCCTCTCCTCCAAGTGCTTCAAAATGGTTTCCTTGAGGACCTGCTCTATGATTGTTCCAGCCTCCCTTTCAAAGCCTCCCTGAGCGGAATAGCTCTGTATTGAGCTATTCCAATAGCCCTTGTATCTGGCTGTTCAGATTCAGCAGACAGCTGCTCCACCTCCACCCAGGTGGAAATGTTTCCCTCTTTGTTTCATGTACATTATGTGGGACACAGCAGGCAGCTATAACCACTGGGATATTTTTCTTACTGAGGTCCAATTTTGTGAGTAAACAACGCCAGCGACCCTTCAATCAACCAAAAGCGTATTCAACTGTCATTCTGCACCTGCTGAACTGGTAGTTGAATCATTCCTTGGTGCTGTCTAGGTGGTCCCTGTATGGCTTCATGAGCCAGGGGATCAAGGGGTTGGCTGCATCCCCCAGGATCGCGATTGGCGTTTCAACGTTCCCAATGGTAATCCACTGATTGGGAATGAAAGTCCCTACTTGCCGCTTTCAGAATAGTCCTGTGAGTTTAAAGATGCGAGCATCCTGCACCTTTCCTGACCAGCCCACACTGATGTCAGTGAAGCATTCCCGGGGATCCAGCAAAGGAGGCGATTAATGGCCCTGCACACTTGTCCCACAACAGCCCCTGCGGTGGATTTCCTGACTCCAGATTGATTCCTGACTGACCAGCACTGCAAGTTTCCACCGTTCAGTCGCCACTCACTTCTCCTCTGTCAGTACAGATCTCATTGGGGGTCACTGCGCTGGAGGGCTGGGGTGAGCTATGCACACGGATCCAGGAATGTGGCCCTGCACCTCTGAAATTTCTACAGCCACTGCCCGTCATCCCAAGCCCACACTGTGATGCCATCCCACCACCCAGTATTTGTTTCTTGGGCCCAGAACCGGTGCTCCACCATCTGCAGCTGCTCTGTGAACGCCACCAACCACCTTCAATTGGTTGTCCCTGTTGTGCCGTTGTGCAGTCTATATGGTTTTATAAAAACATGATAGTAAGTGAATATGATGTAACTGGAATATGCTTCATGCAAAAGGTCTCTTGTAAGGTATCATTACAAAGTTTATAATCTACTGAGTGTGATCATCCTATTTGTATAAATGTACCAATCTTGTATCTGAAACTAGAAATATGAAATATAACTCTGAGGGCCTATTGTAATTATGCAAAGTGTGGGCCATTAATGGTGGTTTGGAATCTTGATGACTCCCATTAACTGGGACCATTGTCTGCAAATGGCTGTGTTTTGCCTGTAAGTCACTGTGACAGGTTGGATCACAGAAACCCCCTTGGGAGCTGCCAACTGATGTACAAAGACTACTTCTGTTCCTGTTTTCGCTGCCAGCTCAGTGGCTTCAGCACCCTGTCTTGCTGAAGCCAGACACTCCCATCTGCTCCAACAGAGACCCAGAGTCTGAATTACTTGCCCCAAAGCTGCAGGTTTACCTGAAAACAGCTCACAGAAGTGTGCTTGTCTTTAGCACTCAGATGCCCAACTCCCAATGGGGTTTAAACCCAGATAAATCCGTTTTACCCTGTATAAAGCTTATACAGGGTAAACTCATAAATTGTTCGCCCTCTATAACACTGATAGAGAGATATGCACAGTTGTTTGCTCCCCCAGGTATTAATACATACTCTGAGTTAATTACTAAGTAAAAAGTGATTTTATTAAATACAGAAAGTAGGATTTAAGTGATTCCAAGTAGTAACAGACAGAACAAAGTAAGTTACCCAGCAAAATAAAATAAAATGCGCAAATCTATGTCTAATCAAACTGAATACAGATAATCTCACCCTCAGAGATGCTTCAGTAAGTTTTTTCTCAGACTGGACACCTTCCAGGCCTGGGCACAATTCTTTCCCCTGGTACAGCTCTTGTTCCAGCTCAGGTGATAGCTAGGGGATTCTTCATGATGGCTCCTCTCCCCCTCTGTTCTCTTCCACCCCTTTATATATCTTTTGCATAAGGCGGGAATCCTTTGTCCCTCTGGGTTCCCCGCCCCCTCACTGGAAAAGCACCAGGTTAAAGATGGATTCCAGTTCATGTGACATGATCACATGTCACTGTAAGACTTCATTATCCACTTGCCAGCACACACATATACAGGAAGACTCACAGGTAAATACAGCCATCTGCAGACAATGGTCCTGGTTAATGGGAGTCATCAAGATTCCAAAACACCATTAATGGCCCACACTTTGCATAATTACAATAGGCCCTCAGAGTTATATTTCATATTTTTAGTTTCAGATACAAGAGTGGTACATTTATACAAATAGGATGATCACACTCAGTAGATTATAAGCTTTGTAATGATACCTTACAAGAGACCTTTTGCATGAAGCATATTCCAGTTACATCATATTCACTTATGTTTTTATAAAACTATTCCAGTTACATTATATTCACTTATTATCATGTTTTTATAAAACCATATAGACTGCACAACGTCACCCCTGTGTCCCACAGCAAACTGTCTTCCAAGGAATCGTCATGTTCCCCACTAGTTCAGTTCTTCTTGTGGCTCTGCAAATACTCCAGGATCACGCACCCTGTGCTTGCAACACTCATGACAATAGTGCAGAGCTGCGCAGGCTCCAGGTTTCTGTCAGGGTTGGCGGACAGCGAGAAGGGCCGTGCAAGCACTCCTGGTGAGTACACGCACCACCAGCACCAGGAGCCAAGCGACGTACTAAGTGCGGCAACAGTGTGCCAATGTAACCTGAGTCGACATAAGTTTGTAGTGTAGACATGGCCTAAATCTCTGACTGCCAGAAGCTGGGACTGGACGATGGGATGGATCACCCTAAATTGCCCTGTGAGCTACTATGTTATCATCTCTCTCTTTCTCTCTCTCTGTCACACACACACACGCACACACACACACGCACACACACACACGCAGGGCCCTCCCCTCCCCTGCTGATGGGAGCCTTGGGCCTGCCAGGATGGAGGAGCCTGGCTCCAGATGGGCATCAATAGCTCCAGCTGCTTCTAACCAGCCAGAGGAGTGGCTCAGGGAGTTGGGTGCACTTCATAAACGGGAGCTAGGGCAGCGGAGCAGGTGGAAACCTCAAATCTCTCTGCTGAACTGCCTGGTGGGGTGTCACCCAGCTCTGAGTGCCTGTTGATCACCCTTTCCCCCTGCTGCCACCATTCTTCCCTGCCTTAACCTCCCCTTATCCCTTATGGCAATGCTGACATTTAAATCGCCACCATTAGGTTTCAGAGTTAACGACATTTGTATAAATGGGACAATTTGCTTCCTCTCACTCGGCTTCACATTTATGCTCAGGCTGCCCCAATACACCTGGGCTTTACCCCTCTCCACACACACACACTGCCCGCCTACCCTGTCCCTGAACCCGCCTGCCTCTGAGCTGCAGTCCTGGTTGGTTTCAGGCTGTGTCAGTTGCGAGCAGAGGCCTTGGAGTTGGATTTTATTTTAGGAAGCACCACCTGGTGCCTTATTCTCTGCCCTTACTTACAAGGAGTAGAGCTACTGCTTTCGGAGTAAAGTGTTATTCAGCTTGAAACTTTAAAGCTCATCGTTACTTTTCAGAGTTAACAATGCTATTCAGATGAACAGGGGTGGTTCACACCCGGTGGAGTAATTGGCTCAGGCTCTCTGCAGACTCAGGCAGCCGCTGCTACAATGGTCAAGCTTTCCATTCTGGGGGCGGGAGACATAATTTTATAACAAAGGCAAGCTGAGATTCTGGAGCACAATTCCGCAGGGCTGGGCTGGGACTTCCCCACACCCAGCGAGGGACCTGCTTGTAGGACAAATGAAGAAGGCCAGCGACATGCCGATATACTGGAAGGCCAGCAGGGGGCAGCATGACAGACAGGGTGGAAGGGAGGGCGCTGTGTGCTTCTTGGCTGTCTCATACTCATAGACTTTAAGGCCAGAACTCCCAGAAGGGACCATCATGAGCTAGTCTGTTCTCCTGCACATTGCAGGCCACAGAACCTTCCCCGCTCCCCCTTTAATAGACCCCTAACCTCTGGCTGAGTCTCTGAAGTCCTCAAATCATGGTTTAAAGACTTCAAATTACAAAGAATTCACCATTTGCACTAGTTTGAAACTGCAGTGGAAGGCGAAAACCTTCAGAGTCTCTGCCAATCTGACTTGGGAGGGAAATGAATTTTTTTGGTGGTGTGGCTTGATGGCTCAAGGGAATGGGACACGGGGGCTTTCCCCCCTAGAGGGCACCAGCTCCAATCCAAATCCAGGGCGGGGAACTGGCTGGCTGGCTCAGGGGGGTGGGGCCTTGCCCGTCTAAGCTGCTAATTCTAAGGTGACTCCATATTTCAAACGTGCTTCCAGCTGAAATGTGCTCAGCGCCAGGTGAGCCATCCCCATGCGGCGCGGCTGTTCCCCAGCTGTCTCACCCCAGAGGCGACTGCATTTCTGATCCCTTAAGCCACCAGCCTCATTAACCCTTCAATTATTGGCAGCGAGGATGTGCTGCCCTGGGGTAATCACAAGCTTCCTGCTGTTGGGGAATCCACGCCCAGCGACCAAGGACTCACCCGGATATAACCTGGCTGTTTATGTAGCCGCATGATGTAGGCAGGTACGTGTTAGCTGCCCGCACGTCAACCCTGGCAGCTGGGACACCTGCTCATCCCTTAGGTGTCCCCTGGTGACTAAGGGCCGAGTCACGGGGATATGATGCCGTGCAGGTGACTGGGGGCCGGGGATGGATGGGACAGGAGGGCAGGGGGCTGGGGCAGAGAGATGTCGGCTTGCCCAGCACAGCAGTTGCCCAGCTCCACAGGCGGCTGCATCTGAGTGCTTGGTGTTGCAGTGCAGCCGTTATCCAGCTGTCCCTCCCCAGAGGCAGCTGCATCTCGACACAGAGTGAGCCGTCCCTGTACGGCAGCCTTCGCTGAAACATTCTGGCCGCAAAGGGCCAGTTCCCTGTACATAGGCTGCCCCTGGGGTGGGTGGGAGTCAATACATTGGCTTGGTGTGTGTGTCGGGGGGAGCCAGTCCTCGTGCTGCCACCCCCTCCTGCTGGTGATGGGGAGCAGTTACACAATGGGAGGGGGTGGGTGCCATCGGTCATGGGGAGAGTGTCACCTGCTGGGGTGAGATAGGGCTCCTTTTGGGGTGGGTGGGTGTATATCTGTCCCCGCTGCCCCCTGCCTGGCTGCAATGTCCGTGCCATGCCAGTGCTGTGTCTCTCTTTCTTTCTCTTCCCCGGCTGTCCCGGCTATCTGCTCTGACGCCAATAAACAAATCAAACTATAAAGATCCATTCAAAAGGAAATGACTCGAGAAGGCAGGGCCTTGCCCCCGATACCAGTGATAAGAGGCAGCAGGAAGATTAGAAAATGTACAGAACTGGAAGTAGAACCCAGGAGTCCTGGTTCCCAGCCTCCCCTGCTCTAATCTGCTAGATCCCGCTCCCCTTCTAGGGCCAGGGCTAGAACCCAGGAGTCCTGTACCTCCAGCTCCCGCTGCACTACCTACCTCACTCCCCTTCCAGAAACCCCAGCCCTGCGCCTCTAACCCACTAGATCCCGCTCCCCTCCCCGAGCTGGGGATAATACCCAGGAATCCTGACTCCCAGCCCCACCCTGATCCACCCCACTAGACCTCACTCCCCTCCTAAGGCTGGGGCTAGAACCCAGGCATCCTGACTCCACTCTGCCCTGGCCGTGCGAGTTTTTCCGGGGGTGCCCTCTTCAGCCCCCAACCCCAAATCCGTGACCGGTTTTTCCAGCTCATAAACTCCAGCCACCGAAACTCAGAGAGGCCGGGATCTGGGGCCCTGTGTGTGCCCAGCCATTGTGTGTCACCTGTCGGTGAGAAGTGCAGCAGGAACCGGTGTGTACTCATTCCCTGNCTCCCCCCCCCCCCCCCCCCCCCCCAGATAATGTCACATTCTTCACAGATCACTGCTGATAAAAGCCACTTGAGTGCATTCCTGCCTCACTTATCAAGGGCAGCTAAACCAGCTCCAATGACGCTAACTAGTTACCTATTCACCTGTTCCAAACTTTATGCTTGGAGGCAGATAAGAACAGAGACTTCAACCTCAGGACAGGGTTCAATAAGGCCCCAGAGTGGAGGAAGACATTAGCAGCTGGCTTTGCAGGGTGGGGAATGGGACATGGGGCCTTTCCCCTCCAGGGGGCACCGGCTCCAGTCCTAGGCTGGGGGGACTGGCTGGCTTAGGGAGACTGGGAATGGGAGATGGGGCTTTTTCCCTCTAGGGAGCAGGGGCTGGGATCCAGCCCCAGGGTGGCGGGCTTGGCTGGCCCAGAGGTAGGGTTGCTAATTTATTCCAGAGGTAGGCTGGCCCAGAGGTAGGGAATCTTCAATGAAAGATTAACCATGGATTCCTGGAGAGGCCAGGACAATCCTGGAGGGTTGTCAACCCTGCTGGGGTTGGCTGTGGGGGGGGGAAGGATATGGGGCCTTGTCACCACCACCACCACCACCCCCTCAGCTTTCCTAAAAGTGAAAAGCTCATATCTAGTTCCCACACACCTCTGAGTCCAATTAGCTGTGTTGCAAGGTGTTCATCTCAGGTGAAGAGGATTCCAACAGCTCATTTAACAACACATTTGCTTGGCTTTCCCCCAGATCCCTTTACCCATCTGTGCTTTTGCCTTGTAGGCTTTCAAATTGGCTGGATGCCCTGGAAAAACCACAAACACACTCACCATGCCCTTCCTGGCCTAGGACAAACCCACCCAGCTCATCACACCAGCAGCTTGTTTGGGTCTAGAGGAGAAATGCCACCGCAATGGGGTTGCCCCTAGCGCAGTGGTTGCGGTTGCAGTCATGTTATAGGGATAGCTCAGTGGTTTGAGCATTGGCCTGCTAAACCCAGGGTTGTGAGTTCAATCCTTGAGGGGGCCATTTAGGGAACTGGGGTAAAAATCTGTCTGAGGATTGGTCCTTCTTTGAGCAGGGGGTTGGACTAGATGACCTCCTGAGGTCCCTTCCAACCCTGATATTCTATGAAAGCTGCAGTTGGCAAGAGGAGTAGGTGCAATACCTACTGTCAAACTCTAGGGGGAGCCAGGAGAAGGCCCCGCAGCACAGCGCCCCCTAGCGCCACACGGGAGCGTTGGGGCCAGCCCTGACCCCCCCATAGCTCCATTCACTCCCTGGCCCAATGTGAAGGTCGTTCACACGCTGCAGCCCAAAGGAAGTGGGGCGTGGGGGAGGGGCTGATGGATTCCCCTCCCCATGGCTCAGGGCTTCCATCCCGAGGGCAAGTGTGAAAAGAGCCAACCCGCCCCCTGCTGAGCCCAATTAGCACCTTCCCTCCCTGCCCAGCCCAGGGGCCATGGGAAAGGAACTGCACACACCGACACCAGCAGCCCCTCCCCCATCCCCCCACAGCATTCACACACACATCCCATTCATACACACACTGCATTCAAACACACACACAATTCATGCACAGACACACTGCTTTCACACCCACACACCATTCATACAAACACACACACCATTCATACACACTTCAGTCACACACACCCCATTCACACACACACTATTCATACAAACACAGAAACATTCACGCACACCCCATTCACACTCCCATTCATACATACACACACCATTCATACATACACCCCATACATACACACTGCAGTCACATACCCCCATTCACACACACACTATTCATACATACACAGAAACATTCACGCACACCCCATTCACACTCCCATTCATACATACACAGACCATTCATACATACACACCGCATTCATACATACATGCTACATTCCACACCCTATTCACCCACCCAGCTTCCCCCACTCCCTCCCCAGCACAGTGGCAGGGCTGGGGGAGGGGGACGGAGGGCCTGGCTGGCCCAGCCAGCAGTGACCCCCATCCCTCCCCCTGCCCATGCAGCGGGGCCCCATCCCTGGGGTGCTGGTGAGGTGACAGGGACATGGCTCACGTGCATCGAGGCAGGAAACAATTTTTCCCTTCCGGCCCAGGAGAGTGAGTCAGCGGCGCATTCATGGATCGTGAAACCAGAGCCAGGAATGTGCCGGGACTCTCGGAGAGACCCTACCGTAACAGAGGCGTCTGATGAGAGCCCCCACAATAACAAGGCGGCGTGTGTAACGGAATGAGAGACCCTACAACAACTGAGCAATATGTGCAGTGTAATGAGAGACCCTACAATATCACTGCAGTGTGCGCCCTGCAAGGAGAGACCCTACAATAATAGAGCAGTGTAATGAGACTCTACAATAACAAGGCGGTGTGTGCAGTGTAACAGAGCAGGGCAAGGAGAGACCCTACAATAATAGAGCAATGGAATGAGAGACCCTAAAACAACTGAGCAATACCTGCAGTGTAAGAAGAGACCCTACAATAACAAAGTAGGGCAAGGAGAGACCCTACAATAACAAGCATGGACAGTGCCATCAGGGACACTACAATAAAGCAGTAGCGTGTACAGTGTATAAGAGCCCCTGCCTACAATAACAGAGCCGTGTAATGAGAGACCCTACAATAACAGCGCGGGAGCGGATCCCGGCCCGGTGACGGAGCGGGGCCGGGGGCGGGCCCAGGCGGGAGGTGGATCCCTGCACAGCAGGTTGGGCGGCTTCCCTGGCTCAGGGCGCCGTGAAGAGGGGAGGGAGCGAGCGCCGCGTCCCAGTGTCCCAGCCCGTGCGGAGACAGCGCACCTGCCCGCCGCTCCCCGCGCCGCCTGCCCAGCACCGCCAGCGGGACCCCGCGCCGCCGGCCGCCCAGGAGATGGGGGCGCCCTTGGGGGCGCTGATCTGCCTCCTCCTCAGCCTGAGTGAGTGCGGGCGGGGCCGCTCGACCCCTGCCCCCACCTTCCCCCTTCTCTGGTTCCCCAAACCCCCTTCTCTGGTTCCCCAAACCCCCCTTCTGCCTCTCCCCAAACCCCCCTTCTCTGGTTCCCCAAACCCCCCTTCTGCCTCTCCCCAAATCCCTCTTCTCTCGTTCCCCAAACCCCCCTTCTGCCTCTCCCCAAATCCCCCTTCTCTCTCCCTCCCCTTTCCTCTGCTCCTTCCTTCTCCGAGTGCCCCTGTCTGTCCCGGTCGCCCAGCGCAGGGTCCCAGCTCGGCCGCCCTGCGCGGAGCTGTGGGGCTGGGACCTGGCCAGGCCGGGCAGGGCTGGGTCTCGGAGCGCCCTTTGGTGCCCCAGGGCCATAGGTGCTGGAACTAGGGGTGCTGGTTGTGCTGCCGCACCCCCTGGCTTCAAGTGGTTCCATTCTATACAGGGTTCAATGGCCCTCAGCACCCCCACTATACAAATTGTTCGGGGGGGGGGGGCAATATGGGGCTGAAAATCAGGTGTGTGTGTGTGTCTGTAAGGGGGTTATGGGTGAGTGGGTCTGTGTGATGCAGTGTGTGTGGTGTATGTAGGGTGGGTGTTTGTGATGTATGTGCTCATGCAGTGTGGTGTTGTTGTGTGTGTCTGTGTGATGCCTGCGTTGTGCGATCCATGTGTTGTGGGATGGGGTGGTGGGTGTTCCTGTGTGTGATGCACGCGTTGTGTTACAGGTGTGCCATTATGCACTGTGTGTGTGTGTCCGGTGACATTTGTGTCCTGTTACAGGGGTGTCACGCAGTGTGTATGTGCATTTCTGCAGGATGCGTGTGCGTTGTGTGGTGGGTGTGATGGGATGGACACTGTCGTTTTGGAATTAGAGTGAAAAAACACCTGCCGGTTTTTTCTGGCTTGTTCTGCAGTTGATTGGTTTGAGGATTTGTACATTCCTGCAGGGCAGGTTTCCCTGGTCCGAGTTATCCAGCTTTGGAGGGGGGACGGGGATGGTTAATCCTGATTCAGGAAGAGGTTTTGTCTGTCTGGAAAGGTTTGCATGAAATCCGAAGCCAGCAGGGCTCCTGGGGTCTGTTCCCAGCTGTTTGGAGGAAGTGAGCTCTAATGGTTAGAGCAGGAGGGACTAGCAGCCAGGACTCCTGGGTTCTGTTCCTAGCTCTGGGAGGGGAGTGGGGCCTAGTGGGTTGGAGCAGAGGGATACAGATGAAAGGCCCCATTGCCAGACCTCCTGAGCCGGCCGGTCCCCTTTGTCTCCTTGTACAAACAGTATTTGGGAGACTGTGAAACTCCCCCAAGGTTCACCTGAAACTCCCGGTAATCAGACACTGTGTGAAAGGCCCTGAAACCCAAAGCACAGCAGCAAATGGCCCATCAGCCCCTGCATTGTGTGTGAGTCTTTGCTCAGCTTGGGTGTCACCTGGGCTGCAAGCTACAGACATGAACACCTGACCTCCCTCCCTCTCCCCTCCCCTCCCCAGCAGGCGATGTTTACTCCTAGTTCTCAATGCAGCAAGCCACAGGGCTCTGGGAGGCTCAGGGGAGCAGGGAATGGGACACGGGGCCTTGCCCCGCTACAGTGACTCTGATCCGGCCACAGGGTGGGGGCACTGGCTGAGTCTGCGGGGCAGAGGATGGGACACGAGGCCTTTTCTTCTCTAGCGGGTGCTGGCTCAGATCTGGCCCCAGGGAGGGGGAACTGGCTTGGGATGGGGAGCAGGGAATGGGAGATGTTCCCACGGCTGAGGTATGTGAGCAAGGGTCTTTGTGAGCTTGCCCGGCCCCTGTCCTAGGGTTGCACAGAGCCTCTGATCTGCCCCCCATGGCCAGCGCCAGGCTGTGGCTCCCTGGGGTAACGGCACAGATCCTAGTCAAGGTACAGCCTGTGGGTTGGGTCGTGTCTAATGCTGGGCCGGGCTCCCACCGCCCCTGCTGGTGCTTCTGAAGCTGGCCCGGGCTCCCCTAGCAGAGGAGGTTATGGCCCTGTGTCACGCCGAAGTAACCTGGCCCGCTCAGGCTGGAGGAATGCGGGGCAGACAGACAGCCACAAATAGCTACTGGCCCATGACTGGGTCCCTGGCTAATGCAGGTCACTTGAGGTGACACTGAATCAGAAGCGCCCTCTCCGTGGGGAGCGAAGGAGATGGGTGTATATGGCCCGCTGAGGCTGGCTCTCGCTGGGAACGGGGCTGAGACCGGGCAAACTCACTTCACAGCGGCCACTGAATGGGACATCAGCGTGGGTGGTTTGAGAGCACTACGGAGCCAAGCTAGCTCCCCCTCGAGGGGAAAGGCCCCGTGTCCCATTCCCCGCCGCCTTGAGGCAATCAGGCGCTCTGCCCTGGGGCTGGATCGGTGTCCCGTTCCCCTGAGTCATGCAGAGCCTTGAGGAGTGAAACTCTGACAACTTGCCGACTTGCTGAAGAATCTGGAATGACGCTGGCAGACCAGGGCCCTTCCTCTGAACAGGGAGCCGTTCCTGGAAAGGAGGGCGGTGCGGGCTGGGAGACAGAGACAAGGCCAAAGGGAATAACCCTGCCAGGCTGCAATGACGTGGCTGCCTTGGCCCAGGGGCTGGGCTGTATCACATGGGCTGGGCTGGGTAGGAAACAGCTTGGAGAAACCCAGGGGCCTTGGTGTTCCTGGCTCAGAAGGTGGCGCTCTTCCCTGTGCCTGACAGGACTCCTGGGTTCTAGCCCTGGTTCTGGGAAGGGAGAGGTAGCTAGTGGGTTAGAGCAGGGGGGGGCTGGGAGTCAGGCCTCCTGGGTTCTAGCCCTGGTTCTGGGAAGGGCGAGGTAGCTAGGGGGTTAGAGCGGGGGGGGGCTGGGAGACAGGACACCTGGGTTCTAGCCCTGGTTCTGGGAAGGGAGAGGGAGCTAGTGGGTTAGGGCAGGGGGGGGGTGGGAGTCAGGACTCCTGGGTTCTAGCCCTGGTTGTGGGAAGGGAGAGGTAGCTAGTGGGTTAGAGCAGGGGGGGCTGGGAGTCAGGACTCCTGGGTTCTAGCCCTGGTTCTGGGAAGGGCGAGGTAGCTAGTGGGTTAGAGCGGGGGGGGGCTGGGAGACAGGACACCTGGGTTCTAGCCCTGGTTCTGGGAAGGGAGAGGTAGCTAGTGGGTTAGAGCATGGGGGGGCTGGGAGTCAGGACTCCTGGGTTCTAGCCCTGGTTCTGGGAAGGGCGAGGTATCCTGTGGGTTAGAGCAGGAGGGGCTGGGAGTCAGGACTCCTGGGCTCTGGACGGGGAGTGACATGGGTAGAGCTTAGCTATTACTTGACCGCTATATCAGCCTCTTTATTATTGCCTCCTGAGTGGGCCCTATCCCGGAAATCTGACAATCTATTCCCCCCAGCAGAAATGGAGGTGCCCCTTTCAAGCCCCTCCCCCAATTACCCCTGAGATGCTTCATTTCAGTGGCCCCGGTGCTGATGCGGGTTGTCCTGGGATGCCTTCCTGATCGTGCCTCTTTTTTTCCTCCTCTGAACAGGTGTACAGGAGACCTACGGACAATCAGGTAAAGATCTGGCTGGGAGCGCAGCCCGAACGGGCAGCCTGATGGTCACTTTTCTCTTCCTGATCATTTCCCCCACAACCCCCCCCTCCTCCAGTCATTTATTCAGCTAGTGTCATTTTCCTTGGTGGTTATTTGTGTAGCCAGGTGTCAGCATCAATAGGGGATATTTGTGTTCAGCATAACCAGCCCCCATAGTGATGGGAGGCGGATCTGAGCCCACCATCTCCTGAGTTTAAGGCATGAGCTGCGACCAGTGGAGCTAAGGGAGCAGCTCCCTTGACTTGCACCTATTGTAGGCTCATTAACCTCATATGTAAGCCAGCCACTAAAGGGAACGACGGCGCCCCCCAGAGGGGAAAGGGAATGAACATCTATCCTCCCCTAGGGGTCAGGTCTACATTAACAAGTTAGGTCAACCCAGCAACCTCGCTCAGGGATGTGAAAAATCTACCCCCCTGAGCGGCATATTTAAGCCGACCTAACCCCTGGTGTAGACAGCGCTGCGCCGACAGAAGAATTCTTTCATTGACCTAGCTGCTGCCTTTCGGGGAGGTAGATTAAGTACAGCGACGGGAGAGACTCTCCCAGTGGTCTAGGTAGCGTCTACACCGCTGTAACGTTTCAAGTGTAGACAAGCCCTTAGTCTGGGTTACGTTTGTGTTGGGAAGTTGTGGTGCAAATGGTCTCTCAACTTTTTGATGGCAAAAATTGGGTTTTCAACCAAATGTCTTCCCCCCACCCCGAAAGGTCTGTTCTCTACAGAAAATGTAGATGCTTTTGTGGAAAAGCTGAGCAACCTAAAACCAAAACCAAACAAAAGTAGGTTTTGGGCCTCGTGGGTTTTGTCCCCAAATCTGAGAGAGGAGTGGGGTGTAACGGATTAGAGCAGGGGGTGGGGGTGGGGAGGGGAGTCAGGACTCCAGGGTTCTAGCCCAGGCTCTAAGAGAGGAGTGGGGTCTAGTGGTTAGAGCGAGGGGCTGTTTCTGGTTCACTCACTGCTGCTCTGCTCCCCTGCAGGAATGTGTGGAAGTGTTATCATGGGACGGATTGTGGGGGGCACAGATGCACAGGATGGGCAGTGGCCTTGGCAGATCAGCCTGAATTTTCAGGGTGTTCATGTGTGTGGCGGCTCCCTCATTTCCTCCGAGTGGGTGATCACCGCAGCGCACTGCTTCCCACCGTAAGTACAGGCCATGGAGGGGGTCATCTGGGCTGGGCCAGGCTCTGAGTGTTACCCGGGGGGAAGAGGGCTAGTCAGGAGGAGCCTGTATCTTCCATCCCTTTCTGACCCTAAACCTGTTTGATTGGGTTTCTGTGGACAGACTCCCAGCTGCCCCTACTCTAAACTGCTGGACCCCACTCCCCTACTAGAACCAGAGATAGAACCCAGGAGTCCTGACTCCCCTCCCCCCCCATCTCTAACCACCTAAACTCCAGTCCCAGAATGAGGATAGAACAAGAATCTAGGCGTTCTGATTCCTAGCCCCCTCCCCATAACCCACTAGACCTCACTGAGCTCCCTGAGCCAGGGAGAAAACCCAGGAGCCCTAATTCCCAGGCTCCCCCACTCTAACTCACTAGCGCCCATTCCCAATGTGTATGTGTACCACTACCCTCTACAGCATAGAATCTGCCGCCACATGGCGTGTGTCCGTGCCCCCACATTGCTACTATCTAAGGGAGATTCCCCATTAGCTGAAGTTTTCTGCAGCCTGAGGTGCTGGCTTCTCTCCTTGCTGAGGTCCCACGTCTCTCTTCCCCACCTTGCAGGGAAAACCCCATCGCCGACTACGAGGTGATGCTGGGAGCCTTCCAGCTGACCAACCCCCTGTCTAACATCACGGTGGTTGGGGTGGAGCAGGCCATCAAGAACCCCGGCTACACGGATGAGGGCTCCGGCGGGGACCTTGCGCTGGTGAAATTGAAAAAGTCCGTCTCCTACACGCGTAGCATTCGCCCCATCTGCCTGCCGTCCGCTTCTGTCAGCTTCCCCAGCGGCATGAACTGCATGGTGACTGGCTGGGGGAATGTGCTTACCTCTGGTGAGTGAAGGGTTAATACAGCCACCTCTGGGGAGAGGCAGCTGGGTATTGATGTCGCACATGGGGATGGCTCACCTGGTGCTGAGATGCAGCTGCGTCTGGGGTGGGGTAGCTGGATAACAGCTGCCAACAATTTTGGAGAGGAAGTGAAGGTGAATTGTGTGTTCAGTTGAAACTGCAGGGTGGATTTTCTGGTGTGTACCAGCCCCTGAGCTTTGCTCTGGGATCTGGACTCACATCAATCCTCCTTACCCTTAAGTCTGGCTTAGAGCCTGGGCTGCTGTGGAGTGAGTCCCTTTGCCCGTCCCGCCCCCCCCTGCACACACACAGTGCCCCCTGGTGGCTCCCTTTCCCCCCACCTTACTGAGGAGTCAGCTGCCCACCCTGACTTGGCTGATTTCTTTTCCCCCATGCAGTCAGCCTGTCCAATCCCAAGACCCTGCAGCAGCTGGAGGTGCCAGTGATTGGGCTGGAGACCTGCCGCTGCCTCTACAAGATCAACGCCAACCCAGTGGATCCCCACGTGATCCAGGATGACATGATGTGTGCGGGCTACGCCGAGGGCAAGAAGGACGCCTGCCAGGTGAGCGGGATGCTGGGCATCCATCTGTGCATGGCACTAAGGGTGGGGCTACTGGGAGTCAGCGCTGGGTACTATGAGCATTGGCCCAATGGTTGAGCTGTAGATTTTCCATCCCTTCTGGGCTTAGGTGCCACTACTTGACCTTTGACCTCAAGGCCACCACCCCCGCTCTGCCCGTCTCCACCCACCATGGCTAAGCTTTATAGTAAGCATCCATTTGTATCCCACTTCTACCACCAACCCCCCTCCTAATGCCATTTCCCTCTCCCCACCCTGTTCTTCCAGGGTGACTCCGGGGGACCCCTCTCCTGCCGTGTGGGCAATGCCTGGCTGTTAGCTGGGGTGGTGAGCTGGGGGGACGCGTGCGGGTCCCCCAACCGGCCTGGCGTCTACACCCGCACCTCGGCCCACACAGCCTGGATTAAACAGATCATCCCGGCGGTGGAGATGAGCGACGTGCGCGTGAATCAGGAGCCAGTCTCGGAGGAGGGGCTGTGTCCCAACACCACCAGTCGGCCTGGCCCCTATGACGGCGTCCAGCCCCATCCCGACTGGCCCCGGCCAATCTCCCCCAACCAGCCGTCGGACCACGCTACCTCCCACGTCCTCGCTGCCAGCCTGCTGTTCTTCTGCCTGCTACTTCACGTACTCCCTGCCCTATAGCACCCCTACTCTCAAGGTCAGCTCAGCATGGGACCCCACCCCCCCAGGGCAGTCCAGGGGCATCCTGCCCCCCTCCCAAACTCAGCAGGATGGTCCCAAGATTTCAAAGACTTGGGTTTCCCGCCCCATCCCCTTTTTGTTCCCGTTTGTTTCCTGCGTTGTGCTGCTCTGTCACGATCAGGGAATTGACGTGACTTCAGGACACCAAGCTGGCAGCAGCCCTGTTCATGGCAACGTCATTTCTGCCTCCGGTCCTGCAGACCCCTGAGTTCTGGCCAACAGGGTCCTGCAAACTTCTCCCAAGCCTCGCTCTGGGACTCACGCCAACACCCGAGCCTCACTCTGGGATCGAGGCTCACGCCCGCCCCTGAGCCTCGCGCTGGGACTCACTCCATCACCTGAGCCTCGCTCTGGGGCTCACTCCCACCCCCGACCCGCGCTCTGGGACTCACGACAACACCCGAGCCTCGCTCTGGCACTCACGCCAACACCTGTGCCTCGCTCTGGGACTCACCCCCACACCCGCGCCTCGCTCTGGCACCCACGCCAACACCTGAGCCTAGCTCTGGGACTCACGACAACACCCGAGCCTCCCTCTGGGCTCGAGCCTCATGACAACCCCTGAGCCTCGTTCTGGGATCGAGGCTCACGCCAACCCCTGAGCCTCGCTCTGGGACTCACTCCAACACCTGAGCCTCGCTCTGGGACTCACGCCAACCCCTGAGCCTCGCTCTGGGATCGAGGCTCACGCCAACCCCTGAGCCTCGCTCTGGGACTCACTCCAACACCCGAGCCTCGCTCTGGCACCCGGGGTCACGCCAACCCCTCCAGCCTCGCTCTGACCCCCAGGGCCCCACTCTGTGAGAATCAGGGCCCTGTAGGCAGCTCCCCAACTCCTGTTCCCAGACCCGGTTCTGTCACCATGACCCCTCCTAGGGCAGCCTAACAAGCTCCCAATCTTCCTCTTCCCACCCTGATTTTTCCAGGGAGACTCCGGGGGACCCCTCTCCTGCAAAGTGGGTAGTGTCTGGCTGCTGGCCGGAGTGGTGAGCTGGGGAGATGCATGTGGGGCCGCCAACCGGCCTGGCATCTATACCCGCGCCTCGGCCCATGCTGCCTGGATCAAGGAGACCGTCCCAGAGCTGGAGCTGAACGACGTGAGCGTGGATCTGGAGCCGGTCTCTGAGGAGGGGCTGTGCTCCAGGGCAGCTGCTCATCTTCTGGCCCCCTGGCTGCTCTGCTGGGCCTTTCTGAGCCTGGTCCAGGCAGGGTAACCCCACCCTCGCCAACTCCAAGTGTAGAGATGCAAGGCGGGAAGGGGATCTTGGGGGCATGGGATCCGCCACTGTCATTGTGGCGACTTGGTGGCGGATACCCCAGTAGAACTGGATTTTGCCCCCTACTTCCCCTCCCCACAAGGCTATTTTCAGGGTGCCTGCCCAGGCAGCCCTTTGACTGTGGTTGTCCGCAAAGGATTCTGGGAGGAGGCAGATTGGCCCCAGAAGAGGGGTGCTCTGGGAACCGTTCCCCTCGTCCTTTCACCAGCGTCACGCAGAAACAGCCGGGTTTCAGTCCCGGCGTGAGTCAAGCCGACGGGGATCTAATGTGACACGTCTCTCAGGAAGCTCTCGGCTCCTCAGCGTCAGCCGAACCCCCAGGGCTGGGCCGGGTGGCACCAGCAGAGCTGGTTTTTCCACCTGGGGAGAGTCACTGAGGGCAGGTTCTAAAGGGATCGGAGTTCATCACACGCACCCAGATGTGAGGTAGGGGCTGTTAGCACATGGGACTGTACCTGTCTGTTATCTGGGGCATCAGGCCAGACCTCCTGCTTGTTCTAAGTCAGGGGTGGGGCATGGAAGGGCTGTTTGACTCCAGAGGGAGGGTTTAATAAAGAGGGTGTTAGCCCTGTATTATGGGAAAGGCTCTGTTATTTTTTTTTAAAGGTTTTGTGCTGTTCTAACCTCTAAACGCCACTCCCCTCCCAGAGCCGGGGCTAGAACCCCGGCATCCAAGCGCCCAGAACCCCGGCATCCAAGCGCCCAGCCCCGCTCCCCTCCCAGCACCTGGGACTAGAACCCCGGCATCCAAGCGCCCAGCCCCGCTCCCAGAGCCTGGGACTAGAACCCCGGCATCCAAGCGCCCAGCCCCGCTCCCCTCCCAGAGCACGGGACTAGAACCCTGGCATCCAAGCACCCAGAACCCCAGCATCCAAGCGCCCAGCCCCGCTCCCCTCCCAGAGCCTGGGACTAGAACCCCGTCATCCAAGTGCCCAGAACCCCGTCATCCAAGTGCCCAGCCCCGCTCCCCTCCCCGAGCCCGGGACTAGAACCCCGGCATCCAAGCGCCCGGCCCCGCTCCCCTCCCAGAGCCGGGGCTAGAACCCCGGCATCCAAGCGCCCGGCCCCACTCCCCTCCCAGAGCCCGGGACTAGAACCCCGGCATCCAAGCGCCCGGCCCCACTCCCCTCCCAGAGCCTGGGACTAGAACCCCGGCATCCAAGCGCCCGGCCCCGCTCCCCTCCCAGAGCCCAGGACTAGAACCCCGGCATCCAAGCGCCCAGAACCCCGGCATCCAAGCGCCCAGAACCCTGCCATCCAAGTGCCCAGCCCCGCTCCCCTCGGCTAGAATCCCGGCATCCAAGTGCCCGGCCCCGCTCCCCTCCCAGAGCCCGGGACTAGAACCCCGGCATCCAAGCACCCGGCCCCGCTCCCCTCGGCTAGAACCCAGTTATAGGGGCCCTGCCCCACAAAGCAAAGGATGGGCTGTAACTGGCTAAACCTTGTTTGCTGGCCAAGAGGTTGGGTGTTGGGAACAGTTAATCCAGGGCTGGGCAGCGCTAATACACCCAGTGAATCCGGGTTGGAGCTGGTCCAGCTGGCAGGGTCAGGGAGAGGCGTCGTTGGGGACACTGTGCTGAGCTGGCTGGGTGCGGGGAGGTCTGAACTCTAAGGGGAGTGGCTGGGGCAACGATGGTTGAGGCCAAATACAGCCCGGAATGAATTTCTCTGCTGCCTCCCTCACTGCCAGGATCCCTACCCCAGCCTGTGCTTCCCACCTGCCAGGATCCCTCCCTGATCCCCCCCGCCCCCTTCCTCAAGCTTATTCTCCCCACACTGCACACTTGCCAGGATCCCTCCCCCGCCCCCCGGGCAATCCTGCTAAACTGCACCATCCCCTCTGTGACCGTTCCCAGGCAGGCTTCCTGACAGCCACAGGTTGTTCACACTTTTCCTTTTTATTTATGAAAAATACATACTTCTTAAAACAGAAAAAATACACCTGTAGGCAGCGAGCAGGAGTGCAGGGAAGCCGTGGGGACTGGCTTGGGGGCTCTCTGCACCAATCGTTCCCCCCACGCACCAGCGCCCCCCACAGCAACGCTTACTTGCCCCTCCAGCTGGTGGAGCCAGCCTAGGGATTGGAGGAGTGTGAGATCGGTGCTGAGGGAAGAGCCCTGAGACAGTATCTGCTGTGTATCCCTGGCCCAGGGCGCCCCAGCCCTTCGGCCCTGGGAAAGACCCACACACCTCCGCCCCATGCAGCACTTGGCTGCTGAATTGAGACCAGCCAAACTCAGCAGACCCTGCTTTTCCTCCAGTCCCTTGCGGGGAGCCCAGGATGTCTGGAATGGGAGATCAGGGAGGGATCCCAGCAGTGGAGGTAGGAAAAGAGAACTGGGACAGGGCAGGAGGGGCATGGGGAGCACTGGATGGTGAGGGGAATCCTGGCCTAAGGAGGGCAGGTGGGGGGAAGAACCCCAGCAGCAGGGTGGCAGCTGGGGCGTGAAAGGTTCTGGAGAGGACCCAGCTGAGATCCTAGTGGGGAGATGCCCACATGAAGGGGGCCTAGCAGAAGGGGCATCGTCATGGCCAGAATGGGCTCTGCCTGCAGCAGCTGGGGCACATCGGTGGCATGTGCGTGGGGGGTGGTAAGTCCGGGCTACGGTGTTCTGCCCCCCACCCAGAGACCCCAGCTCAGGGCAGGAGGTGCACAGCCCCGGAGCTGATGGTAGGTTAGAAGGGACTCACACACTGCCTCTGCCCTGTTCCAGGGCATGCGTGACAGATCCAGTCTCCCCGCACAGCTGTCCCAGGACCTTCCCCCACTGCTGCTTCCCCATATTGCCAGCCCAGGGGATCAACTGGACAGAGAGTGTTTGCCCAGCAGAGAACACCCGGTGCCATGCTGTCATGTTAACCCATTAGCACCCATGGGCATCTCTCCCCCCTCCCCTGCCAGCTGAGTAACTCCTGCCCCAAACTCAGCTGGTGCTGCCTACCGTAGCCTCTGAAGCAGCCTGCACCCCCATTTCCTCCCTGCACCCCCGGACAAATTAGCCAGCCCACCAAGGTGATATTGACCGGGGTGCAGCACGCAACTGACCAGCTGGGCAGCAGACACTGGCCGTGGTGCAGGGAACTCCCTTTTCTAATGCTGGTCTGGAGGACAAAGCTCAGTCATGGACCTATTCCACCGTGCAACGCTCAAGGGGAATGAGATGCGACAGGACAGGATGCCAGCCCAGCTGAATCGGCGCTGGCCTGATGAACGATGCCCAGCCCTCCCAGCTGGACGTTTGCTCCGGTGCTCGGTAGTCAGGCAGGGTGCAGCCCAGATCCTCATGCAACTGAGGGGTCATTTGGACTCCTGTATCCCACCATTCCTTCACTTCTTGGAGATCTTGGCCTGCTTGTGTTTGGGGGGTGCCCACTTGAGACAGATGGAATCCACTGAGGAGGGAAAAAGGGGAGGGGGAGAGTTTGACAGAATCTAGGCACATCCCCACCCTCCATTGGTCTCAGGCCAGAAGGGCCCAATCAGATCATCGTCTGACCCCCCACTCTAGCACCGGCCAGAAACTCTCAGCCCGCTACCTCTGTGTCAAACCCAGCAACTAAAGCACCCTCAAGAAAAGCCCCCAGTGTGGACTGGAAGCCATTAAGGGACAGACATTTCCGCACTGCCCTGGGGAGTTTATGGAGGGGATGGCATGACACACTGCCTACAATGGCATGTAGCCGATCTGCGACTGGTAGCAGCAAATATCCCCAATGGCCGGTGACGGGACACTACATGGGGAGGTCTCTGATTTACTACAGAGAATTCTTTCTGCCTGGTGGGTCTCACCCACATGCTCAGGATCTAACGAACCGTCATATTTGGGGGCGGGAAGGAATTTCCCTCCAGGTCAGATTGGCAGAGATCTGGAGGTTTTCGCCTTCCTCTGCAGCAGGGGTCGGCAACCTTTCAGAAGTGCTGTGCCGAATCTTCATTTATTCACTCTAATTTAAGGTTTCGCGTGCCAGTCATACATTTTAACGTTTTTAGAAGGTCTCTTTCTCTAAGTCTATAATATATAACTAAACTATCATTGTATGTAAAGTAAATAAGGGTTTTAAAATGTTTAAGCAGCTTCATTTAAAATTGAATTAAAATGCAGAGCCCCCCGGACCGGTGGCCAGGACCTGGGCAGTGTGAGTGCCACTGAAACTCAGCTTGCGTGCCGCCTTCGGCACCCGTGCCATAGGTTGCCTACCCCTGCTCTGCAGCATGGGGCACGGGTCACTTGCTGGTTTAAACTAGTGTCAATGGTGGATTCTGTGTCACTTGAAGTCTTTAAACCCCGATTTGAAGCCCTCAGTAACTCAGCCAGAGGCTAGGGGGCTATTACAGGAGTGGGTGGGCGAGGTCCCGTGGCCTGCGATTTGCAGGTCAGACTAGATCAGGACGGTCCCTCCTGACCTTAAAGTCTGTTCCAAGGGCTGATACCTGCACTGTTAAAAAATTGGTTCCTTATTTCTAATTGGAATGTGCCTGGCTTTAACTCGCAGCCCTTGGTTCTTGTTCTGCCTTTCTCCACTACATTAACGAGCTCGGAAGCACCCGGCATTTTCTCCCCCGGGAAGTACTTTGACACCAGGATCAAGTCCCCGCTCAGTCTTCTTTCGATAAGCTAAACGGATCACGCTCCTTATGCCTCTCACTTTCTCCCGCCCTCCAATCATTTTTTGGCTCTTTAAAGGCTGCTAACAGGGAAGCGCTGGACTCTCATTCAGGCTGCTGTATAAATGCACTTCAAGTAGAGGTTTATTCCGGTGATTTTATAAAGAACCCCCGAAATATTCTCTATACAAACCCTCAGCCAGTTACTGCAGGGAAGCAGACTGCACCAGTGGGAAAGCCGTCGGTGTTGGAATAGAGGAAACATGCACCCAGAGCTGAGCTCTGGGGTCAGGCAGCTGGGTAACAGCAACACTGCAGGGGCATGGTTCACCCGGCACTGAAATGCAGCCAGTTCTGGCGTGGCAGCTGTTTAACAGCCGCTCAGCAACACTTCAACGGCATTAGAGGATTCCAGGGTAATCAGTGTCTCCCGTCCAGTTTCCAAGCCAAATTCATCCTCTTCTTCCTCCTTCAATCCCACCGTGTCATTTCAAGCCCAGAGGTAGCTGGGTGAGCTGTGCAGCGTTGCTGTTAGCCAGCATGTCCCACCCCAGAGCGGTCGCATTTCAGTGAGGGGTGCGCGATCCCTGCATTTGTAGCCGGCGAAGAGCTTGGCGCTTTCCCTGGGAGAGGGGGAAGCGGGGAGCTGGCTCGCTGAGAGTGCCGCTTTCCCAGCCTCTGGTTACATAACCCGATGCGCCCGGCACCTGCCCTTGGGAAAACAATGTCCTGCTTCAGAGAAACCTGAACGCGGCCAAGGAATGTTCAATGGGGGGGTGTCTATGCCGGCCTCGAACAGGGCCGCATTGTGTTTGGGCTTAACACTGCTTCGCTGCTCTCTGGGTCTACCCATGCAGAGGAGAAACACGCCAGGGACCTCAACAGCCTTTCCAAATGGGGCAACGTTCCCTCCAGGGGAAAGGCCCTGTCTCCCATTCCCCACCCCCAAGAGCCAATCAGTTCCCCCAAGCTTGGGGCCGCATCAGAGCTGGTACCCCCTAGTGGGGGAAGGCTCCGTGTCCCACTCCCCAGCCGGTCCCAGAGCCAGCGCCCCCCCAGAGGGGCGTGGCCCCATGTCCCATTCCCCGCCCAGTACCTGTGATGGGAGGCTTCTTGTACTGGGCGCTCTTCAGATGCTCCTCCACCAGCTTGGGCGTGACGCAGATGACGTGCTGCCCCTTCCAATACTTTACCATGTTGAGGGACTGCAGCGTACTGATGATGTCGTTCTGAGTGATGCTGNGGGGGGGGGGGGGGGGGGGGGGGGGGGGGGGGGGGGGGGGGGGGGGGGGGAAGAAGAGGTGTTGGCAGCACCCACGGCCTGCACCAGGGTGGGGCTGAGTGCTAAGCCGGGGGGGGCTGGTTCAAGGCTTGGATGGGAGACCACAGCTGCGGGTGCGGGGCTCAGTCAGGGGTACGAGCCCCTCGCAGGCAGAGCTGGCCCCAGTGCAGCACTAGGGGGCGCTGCAGAGAGTGGGGCTGGGGCTCAGCAGCGGGTGCTCTCCCCTCACAGTCAGTGCTGGCCCCAATGCGGCACTAAAGGGCTCAACGGGGGGTGCGCTCTCCAATGGGGCAGTCTGGCCCCCCCAGCCCCGCTCACCTGAGGTCTTTAATGGACAGGGTCCCTCGGAAGTCCCGCAGGATCTCCAGCAGCACCCAGGACCAGTAGCTCCGGTAGCTCAGCTTGCCCAGGTCCGAGAGGGGCTTCTCTGGGGAGCCCACCGTGCTTTCCAGCTTAGACAGCTCATAGCCTATGGGCACGAAGAAGAGGGTGGGGGAGAGATCAGAGCCCCCGGCCTGGGCGTGCGGGGACCCTACGCCATTCCCCTCCGGGAACTGTGTGCGCAATGAGGTTGGGGGGAGAGGGGCATCTCAGGACAGAAATCATCCCCACCCTGTGCTGCTGGGATCTCCTATAGGGGGCAGCAGGGAGTTCACTCCCTGGCTGCCCAAGAGGGAAGCCAGTTACTCCCATCCGAGAACGTACCAACTCATTGCACACATGGCCGATAGCATAACAAAGGCAGACACCACGGCTACTCACTGAAAGCGATGAGAAACTTCCCATAGCCCCGTCTTTGGTAGGGGGGCAGGGTGAGGATACAGGCCACGTTGTTCCCATCTGGAGACTCCTTCTCCTGAGCAAAAAGGATGCACAGACACAGGGTTACCGCAGAGCCACAACAGAGCTCCTAGGAGTGGGGGAGGACAGGGCAGCGTACTGAGGGGGGGAGAGAGGCTGGGCACAGACTGGCACAGGAGGGGGAAACCAGTGTTCCACATCTGGGCTCAGATCGCTGCAGAATGGGGGAGGACTGGTGCAAACTGACAAAAGGTTGTTCCGATTCCCAGTCCGCTGTTCTAAGTGCTTGACTCCCATCCCAGAACTGGGGATAGAACCCAGGAGCCCTGGCTCCCAGCCCCCCTGCTCTAACCCACTAGACTCCACTTCCCTGCCAGAGCTGGGGAAAGAAACCAGAAAGAACCCAGTTCCCAGCCCTGAGATTGCCAGCCTCTCAGAGTGGGCTCCAGGCCGTTACCTTGGAGAAGTAGCCGACAATGTGGGCGCCCTGCCTGTCGACCTCGGTGAGGATGTAGAAGACAAAGGGCTCAACATCAAAGTAGAGGGTCTTGTGGTCTAGGAAGAGCTTGGCCAGGAGACACAGGTTCTGGCAGTAAATCTGAGCAGGGGCGAGAAAAGCAGCCATCAGACAGCACAGGACAAGCAGCGAGCCACAGGGAAGGAGTGGGAGCCCTGGGGAGCAGACTGCTGGGGACGATCCTGTCCTGGGTGGGCCTGATGGAGCGACTCCATCTCTGCTGGGGAACAGAATGTCAGGGATGCTCCTGCCCCGGGTGGGGACAGGCTAGACAGGCCCGGATGGGGAGTTCTGATCTATAGCCCTGCAGCCTTTGTGTGGACAGAGACGTGCCGGGCTCCTCAGAGGAGGACGAAGGCACCGTGGTAGCAGAGAATTCCCCAGTGGCCACACACCGGATGGCCAGCAGCACCGCCTCACCTTGTGATCTTTGCCATCTACTTCATAGACAGAGATGTTGTTCTTCCTGTAGATCTCCTTCCCTGGGGGCTGCCTCCACTGGCACTGGCCCTGAGACGGAGAAACTCTCAGACGCTGGCCAAGCCAACCCAGTGCTGCCGGTGCCCCTCAAACCCGACACGCAGCCCCCTGCTAGCCCAGCCCTGATTTAGTTCCCCCACCCAAAGCTCTGCCAGGGCCCCTCAATCCCAACCCCCTGCCTACTCTCCCAGCCCTGGGCCTCCGCTGCCCCCGCCCCCAACAGATTGCCCCTCAACTCCAACCCACAGCCCTGGGCTCCCCACCTCCGACAATACTGGGACTTGGTCCTTACTTACTAGGTGGTACCTGTAGCTCTTCTCAAACTTCATGTATTTCAGGCAGTACTCGCAGATCCACAGTTTGGGCTGCTTCCCATAATCCTCCGGGAAGGGTGAGAAATACCAGGCGTCAATCTCATAGTGGCCGATGTGGATCTTATCTACGTATTTCACCTTGGTGATCTGGGAGTGCGGAGAGGGAGGGAGGACACTCTAGGTTAGCGATCAGAGCAAGGAGACAGAGTCCCGCTCATTTAGATGCCAGGCCATGCCAATGCCCCCGGGGTACTCACTGCCTCATGCTCCTTCTCCAGGGCAGCTGTGGTGGGATCCATCTCTGCGTAGGTCTGTGGGAAAACAGCAGAATATCAGGCAACTTCCATGCTGTAGCACAGACTTTAGTTGAGTCCTCACTGAACCTTCCACCCCAGCCCCCTAGCACTGCACAGGATATAGGGGCCAGCACTGACTGCAAGGGGAGAGCACCCCTTACTGAGCCCCCCAACCCCGATCCCCGCCACACAGCACCCCCTGATGTACTTACCTTCTGAACATGGTTGATCTCGTCATGTTTGCGCTTCTGGTTGCGGGTGATCTTACGCTCGGGTTGCTCTGACAGCTCGTTCATGTACTGGTCTGTGTTTTTCTGCACCGCATCTTTGACTGTCTTGGTGAGGGCCAGCCGGTTCTTATCTACCCACTCATCCAGGCGCCGGTTGACTGTGGTTAGGATGGGACAGGATGGAACCTTGAACAAGTCTATCCAGCCTCACTCTGTAGAGTGACTTTCTCACTATGGCCCGAAACACTGAACATCTGGTCACTGGAACCAAGCAGTCCTGATCCCCAGGTGCTTTAGCCCTCTAGAAACCACACCCCTCCCAAAGCCAGGCAATGTAGACATGCCCTTAGATCTCAGGTGCTACAGAAGGGCAAAGTCCTCTTTGCCTCAAGGAAATCCTGCAATGGGGAGTTCTGCAGGCTAATTCTCCATCAATTTGGGGGGTACGGGGTGAGAAACTCATTTTAAAGGTGAAAATGAGGCAGTTATTGAACATAAACTATGGTGGAAAAGGAATGATCACCACCACAATCCTAGGCGCTACCGTAGTGCGCCTAATAAATAGCCACCTACATTAATCCCTCTGCCCAGGAACAGAACCCAGGGCTGCACTCACATCCGGCATAGTGTACGTAGTATTCCTCCCGAGCCTCCTGCTCGTTGAGTCGTGACTGGATTACCTCGGCCGAGTCTGCAAGGCAATCACCAGGTTAGTGCCAGCTTAGATGCTTGTGGGGAGCAGGAACAGGTTAGGTGCAATCATGTATGCCCTGGAAAACGATAACCCCATTCCGCTGAAGGGTAACCAAGCACTTTACTAAGGGCATGTCCACCTGGGGGGGGGAAGAGCATTTTTAGTGCGGAACAAGAGCGTCCGCCCATGGAGCTAGCATGAAATAATGGCTGTGCTTTAAATTTACACTCTGGCTTATTTTGCAATAGCTTCCCCACGAAATCTCTGTGCAGACAGGTCCTAAATCTCACGACTGCTTGAAGCAGGGGAAGCTTAATGTCAGTTTATACTGGTGTAGTGAAGCGGAGGTGGGTCTGGGATGCACTGTGTGGGGAAGGCCTTATGCCATGTCCTGTGGGCACACGGGGGTACAGGGGGTGGGGGGGAAGGTCTGATGGCAGGTGGTCCTGGGGAACAGAGAGATCAGCGAGAGGTATCACAAGAGGAGCTGGTCTCTCACCCCAGGTCCCCTCTGTGCACCAGCACAGGGGTGGGGAGAGCTAGAGGACGAAGGGGGAGGGTTGGAGGCCCCGGCTTGTGGTTCTGTATTGGAACACGGGCTATGGTGACAGGGGCTCTCCCTCGGGCCAGGCCTGGTCCACACACAGACCTGGAGATGGGGAGGGGGGAGGGGCTCACGGCAGGGGCCATTACCAGGGCAAGGGGCGGGGGCCTAGACTGGGGGTCGCGCCGCGAGGGGGGGGGGGCAGAGGGGATCACGCCGCGAGGGGGGGTCAGGGGGGGGCGCGCCGCAGGGGGCGGGGTCAGAGGGGGATCGCGAGGGGGTGTGTGTGGACGGGAACGTGCAGCGAGGGGGGATCGCGAGGGGGGATCACGCCACGCGAGGGGGGCAGGGGGGGGCGCGCCGCAGGGGGCGGGGTCAGAGGGGGATCGCGAGGGGGTGTGTGGGGGGGGGGACGTGCAGCGAGGGGGGGTCGCGAGGGGGGATCACGCCGCGAGGGGGGAGCCAGGGGGGTCGCGCCGCAGGGGGGGCGGGGGCGGGGGGGGGGGGGGGGGGGCGGGGGCAGGGGGGGTCGCGCCGCAGGGGGCGGGGTCAGAGGGGGATCGCGAGGGGGTGTGTGTGGGGGGGCACGTGCAGCGAGGGGGGATCGCGAGGGGGGATCACGCCGCGAGGGGGGGTCAGGGGGGGTCGCGCCGCAGGGGGGATCGCGAGGGGGTGTGGGGGGATCACGCCGCTGGGGGGGCGGGGTCAGGGGGGGGTCGCGCCGCAAGGGGGGGGCGGGGTCGGGGGGGGGCGGGTCTCTCACGCCAGGTCCCGTCCGCCCGCCGGCACAGGTAGGTCTCCCCGATCTCCACGGTGACCTCGGCCTCGCGGAGCAGCCCCGGGCTCGGGGGCCGGGGCTGGGCCGCTCCCCGCCCGTCGGCCTCCCGCTCCTCCTCGCCGCTCGCCCCGCGCAGCTGGTCCGGCCCGGGGGGGCTCCCGCCGCCGCCGCCGCCGCCACCTGCCCCGCCCGGCTCCGCCGCCATGACAGGCCGGAACTGCGTCACCGGAAGTGGCTCGGGACAACAAACCTCCCCCTCCCCCCCCGAACCCGCGCGTGGCGGGCGCCCGGAGGTGACGTTAGGCCCGCATCACGTGACCGCGGCAGCCTGGGGGGAGAGATGCCTGGGAGGGGCCCTAGTATCCCATCATGCCCCGCGTCTCCTCCGCCGTATCCCTGCGTCCCCCAGCATCCCAGCATGCACCGCGCCCCAGCCCCCCCATTTCCATGCGTCCCAGTATCCCAGTGTTCACCATACCCCGCCCTCACCCCCCAGCCCATAGGGTTGGCAACTTTCTAATCCCACAAAATTGAATACCCTAGCCCCGCCCCTTTCCCGAGGCCACACCTCCTGCCCCGCCCCTTTCCTGAGGCCCTGCCCCCTCCCCCGCTCACTACATTCCCCCTCCCTCAGTGGTTCGCTCTCCCTCACTTTCACTGGGCTGGGGCAGGGGGTTGGGGTGCGGGCTCTCACTGGGGGTGTGGGCTCCGGGGCTGGGGTGTGGGAGGGGGTGAGGGCTTGGGGATGGGGCCAGAAATGAGGGGTGCGGGAGGGGGTTCCAGGCTGGGGCAGGGGATTGGGGTGAGGGCTCCGTCTGGGGGGGTAGGCTCTGGGGTGGGGCCAGGAATGAGGGGTTTGGGGGGGACACAGGGTTGGGGCACAGGCTTACCTGCGGCAGCTCCTGGTCAGCGGTGCGGCTAAGGCAGGCTTCCTGCTTGTCCTGGCACTGCTGACAGCGCTGCGCCCTGGAAGCAGCCGGCAGGTTCGGCTCCTAGGGGGAGGCGCGGCAGGCGGCTCTGTGCCACGTGGCTCTCACCCGCATGCACCCCCCCCCCACCAGATCCCATTGGCCGTGGTTCCCAGCCAATGGGAGTGTGGAGCTGGTGCCCGTGGCCCCCCTGCCTAGGTGCCGGACCTGCTGGCCGCTTCTGGGGTGCAGCACGCTGCCAGGACAGGTAGGGACTAGCCTGCCTTAGCTCCACAACACCGCCGACCGGACTTTTAACGGCCCAGTTGGCGGTGCTAACCAGAGCCGCCAGGGTCCCTTTTCGACTGGGCGTTCCGGTCGAAAACCAGACAGCTGGTCACCTTAGTATCCCAGCATGAATTGCTCCTTGTCCCAGTGCCCCTCTGTGTCCCAGCATGCATCACTCCCCATCGCCCAGCCTGTGCCCCTCACTGTCACCCCATCCCCCTGCATAGAACCCAGGAGTCCTAGCTCCCCTCCCTCCCTGCTCTAACCCACTCGACACCACTCCCCTCCCAGAGCTGGGATAGATAACCCATAAGTCCTGGTTCCCAGCCTCCCGTGCTGCAACCCACTTCCCCTCCCAAAGTGCCTATAAAACACACTGCCAATCTGATAAGGATTTTGAAATATATATGATTTATTGAGGTTTTACGTCAAAGAAAACATTATCAGTTAACCAGGAGTACAGTCAACACAAGACAACCACAGACAGGGAGGAGAGAATCTAGGTTCCTTCCCCCTCCAAACATGACACAATGAAACTTTATTCCAACATAATGACTCAAGTACGTGTATAAAATTGTTGGACCAGCAAACAGTATATTCAGAACTAGCTAACGAGAATCTCTTATATTACCGTAAGCATTGTCTTTAGGCCTTTGATTTGTGTTGCCAACAGCTATGGGTATAGTTTGGCCAATGACCAGAACATCTGTTTGGGTTACATTTAAATTCACAAAACTAAAACCCACTAGGCTGAAATTCACAAAACAGAATTAGGACGATCCAAAGCTATAGCCCAGTATTACTAGAATAAACAATATGATCCTTTACTATGTGACCACTCAACAATGGCCCATCTGAGCATAGCACTCGGCCAAACAACACCGGACAGTTCGTAACACCAGGGATATGCATCTTTTTTCCATCAGAGCCTCAGATGCAAGGAGGTAGTAATTTGAGTCACTGTCTATTGACCCTAAATAACATCATAATTCATCCACGTAGTGTACTGAATGCCCTCTAGTGGTAGGTCTATTTACAGTATTAATACTTATATCGCGCTTATAAATATTAACTAATAAAAACTCAGGTCAGTAGTGTTATCACCCTATTTAAGAGTGGGGAAACTGAGAGCGAGGAAATTACTTGCCCCCTTATGGTCAGCAGCAGAGACAGAAATAGAACCCAGGCATCCTGACTCCCAGTCCTCTCTACTCTAACTAGACCACACACTCCACCCTTAGAGGAGAAGAGATACCAGGAATACTGGTTCCCAATCCTCCTTTTAAGGCTTGTCTATATGGGGAAACTGACTAGAATCTATGTGGAATAAGCTCCCCAGGTGGCCACTCTATTCTGGAATAATTAGTGAGCTTCTGAAGTGAACTACTTAGGGCTTGGCTACACTTGCGAGTTAGAGCGCATTAAAGCAGCCACGGGCGCCCTAACTCACTACCCATCCACACTGGCAAGGCACATAGAGCGCTCTGACTCCAGGGCTAGAGCGCTCCTGGTAATCCCACCTCGGCGAGAGGAATAACGTTTGATGCGCCTTGGCTACAACGCCCGGGCGGCAGTGTGAACGGGGTGTTGCATTACTATGCTCTGATCAGCCTCCGGAAACGTCCCATAATCCCCTTAAGTCAAGTGGCCACTCTGGTCATTGTTTTGGAATCACTGCAGGAATGCGGATATGCCCTTTCAAAGCTCGTTTCTGACAACCGGCTGCTTATCTGCTCCGAGACAAAGCAACCATTACTGTGGAATGCTGTGAGAGAGAGGGGCGGGGGGANTTTTTTTTTTTTTTTTTTGCTTGCTGCCTGGGGCAGCAAAAACCCTGGAGCCGGCGCTGGCAGTGTGAACGGGGTGTTGCATTACTATGCTCTGATCAGCCTCTGGAAACGTCCCATAATCCCCTTAAGTCAAGTGGCCACTCTGGTCATTGTTTTGGAATCACTGCAGGAATGCGGATATGCCCTTTCAAAGCTCGTTTCTGACAACCGGCTGCTTATCTGCTCCGAGACAAAGCAACCATTACTGTGGAATGCTGTGAGAGAGAGGGGCGGGGGGAAAGGGGGGGTCTGCTGCTGTCTGAACTTACAAGACAGCATGCTGACATGCTCTCAGCCCCCCAAAACCCCACTCTCTCACCCTCCACATACACACAACACACTCCCTGTCACACTCCACTCCACCCCTACCATTTGAAAAGCATGTTGCAGTCACTTGCATGCTGGGATAGCTGCCCATAATGCACCGCTCCCAATGCCGCTGCAAGTGCCGCAAATGTGGCCACGCCAGTGCGCTTGAAGCTGTCAGTGTGGACAGACTGCAGCACTTTCCCTACTGCGCTCTCCGAGGGCTGGTTTAACTCAAAGCGCTCTACATCTGCAAGTGTAGCCATGCCCTTACTCTAGAATCAAATCCCTCTTCTCTCAGAACAGAGAACCCACACAGGGAGCTACTGCAGTCAATTTGCCAATGCAGATAAGCCCTTAGACGACTCCTCTCTTCTGCTGCAATGGATGGACCCTGTTACAATGACTTGGTGCAATGAGGTTAATACTGAGGTGGGAAGTTTAGACTTTAATTCCCCCCCCGCGACCTTCCTGCAACTACTTATACGTCTCAACCGCAACACGCTATCAGTGCAGGGTTGGTATTTTACCAATACACACAAACACACAACTAGCGCATACAAACCGATATAACACAGCCAAGAGAGTGAGAACACTGCCTTTGGAACTGTTTAGAGTCTACAGTCTGTTAGTCGCTATAACGGAAGGGTTCTCAACTGTATAAAGTGAAGCCTACTCTAAAGATCTTTTATCTAGTGTGACAATAGCTAGTGTGTAGACTCCCAGCCTGGGAGCTCTGACCCCACCAGGGGAGTCGTGAACAGGTGTGTGACCACCATGCCCGAGATGGGAGGGGAATCCCAGGGCAGTCTTGCTGTGGGAAAGGTTCCAACACACTGAATTAGTATCTCTCAGGCTGAGAGCACCTTGCCTCAGCTAGATTTGAACCACTAACCTGGAGGTTAGCTCTGGTGATGTCCTGGTAGCTTAAACCAAGGCTCACCATAACATCAGTTTTCAGCTACTCCCAACCTCCTTCCCCCCCACAAATTCCCAATTACTCAATCACAGCTGGGAACGGAACTCATTAGTGCTGACTCTTGGCCCCGCCTTGCACTAACCCCTCCCCCTCAAACTCTAGGTAGAACCCAGGAGTCCTGACTGCCAGCCCACCTGCTCTACCCCCAGACCTCAACCCCCTCCCAGATCCAGGAAGAGAACCCAGGAGTCCTGCCCCCACCTGCTCTAACCACTAAATTCCACTCTCCTTCCAGAGCCAGGGATTGAACCCAGCCATCCTGACTCTCAGCCCCCCCGCCCGCACTAGACCCCACTCCCGGAGCTGCGGGAAATCTGGACAAGGAATTCCCGTGCTCCAAGACAGGAGGCCCAAGGAATTCCCGTACTCTAAGTCAGGAGGACATTGACCCCACCCAGGGTCAGGACGGCCACCGGCTCCTCCCCCTGGTGCAGCTGCTGGTGGCGGGTGAACTGCTGCTTGTAGCGGAAGCTCTTCCCACAGGCGCTGCAGCCGTAGGGCTTCTCCCCGGTGTGGATGCGCCGGTGTTTGACCAGCTTGGAGTTGACGTAGAAGCCGCGCCCGCAGTCGGGGCAGCGGAAAGGCTTCTCGCCGGTGTGGATGCGCTGGTGCTCGATGAGGGTGGAGCTCTGGCTGAAGCGCTTGCCGCACTCCGTGCACTCGTAGGGCCGCTCCCCGGTGTGGGTGCGGTGGTGGGACACCAGGTGGGTCTTCTTCTTGAAGCGCTTGCCGCACTCCCCGCAGGCGAAGGGCTTCTCCCCGGTGTGGGTGCGCTCGTGCTTGATGAGGTTGGAGCTGAGGCTGAAGCGCTTGCCGCACTCCCTGCAGCCGTAGGGTTTCTCGCCCGTGTGGGTGCGCAGGTGCTTCACCAGGTTGGAGGTGCGGCTGAAGCTCTTGCCGCACTCGGGGCAGTGGAAAGGGGTCTCCCCGGTGTGGGTGCGCTGGTGCTCGGTCAGGGCGGAGCTGCGGCTGAAGCTGCGCTGGCACTCGGGGCAGGTGAAAGGCTTCTCGCCCGTGTGGGTGCGCTGGTGGCCCAGCAGGGTGGAGCTCTGGCTGAAGCGCTTGCCACACTGGCCGCAGACGAAGGGGCGCTCGCCCGTGTGGATCCGCATGTGCTCGATCAGCACCGAGCTCTGGCCGAAGCTCTTCTCGCACTCCGTGCACCGGTAGGGCTTGTCCGCTGGCCGCCGGGCGGCAGGGCGGGGAGGTTCCAGGATGCCCAGAAGGTTGATGAAGCCCGGCTCGGAGCAAGCGTGTTTAATCCGTCTCCTCCTCGGAGGGTCTCTCTGCTGGTTTCCCGGGACACAGACACTGGGGGACGCCCCATGTGGCTCTGCTTTACTTGCTGTCCCGACACCTGCCAGGAGAAGAAGGATTAATAGATTATCAGGATAGAAGGCACCACCGTGATTATGTCTTCTGACGGCCAGCAAAGCGCTTGGATTGTCAGCTCTTTGGGGCAGGTACTCTCGGTTTGCTCCGTGTCTTTACAGCATCCAGCACAATGGCTGCTAAGCACGACTGTAATACACCTAATACATAATGTACTGCACCTAGCACAGGGGGACCCTGATCCATGACTGGGCTCATAGGCGCTATCGTAATACACCTAATAAATCATCACCATCGGTGAGCCCTCGATTTGAGGATGATCTAGGTAACCTGCTCAGCGGCTGGGGAAAGGAATTCCTACCCTGCACCAGGGAGAAAAGGGATGGCAAAGGATGTAAAAGACCCTAATCAACAGGGACCGAATCCTTGATAGACCCGAGGGGGGAGGAGAGGCTGGTTCTGCCCCAACATCCCATCTGAGCCCTTGGGGGTGGGGGGCAGGGAATGGGGGGTCCTCAGGACCGGCAGGAGGTCCCGAGCCAGACAAAGGGGAAGGGGGAAGCCCTGCCGGGGTCCCAGCTGTTCCCTTCTCTCCCGGACACTGCGAGACGGTGTCACTGATTCATCACCTGGGAGCTCCCTTTCTGCAGAGCCCCGGGGCTCGGCCCCGCGCTCCATGCGGGCGATCGGGGCAGGCGCTGGGAATCCCGCTCACCGGGCGGGACCAGGCTCCAGCCGGGGCTCCCTGCAGAGACCGGTCCATCGGCTCAGCCCAGCATTCCAGGGGGAAGCCAGTGATGATGTCATAGCCCCCGGGTCACGTGACGAAGTGGAAGCGCGGGGGGGGGGGAGCAGCTGTTGCTAGGAGACCAAGGCAGACAGACAGGCCTAGAGGGCCTCACTGTTTTGGTTCCTGCAGGATACACTGTTATTAATAAAAAGGAGCTGTTGCCCCATTGTCATCTGGTATCCCAGCATGCACCATTCTCTCTTAACCCCCCCCGTGTTCCCTCCTCCCTGTTACCCTTCACAGCATGATCTGCCCCTTATCACCACCTCCCCAAGCTGGCAGGGGAACTCATGTATCCTAGCTCCCCCTTTCTTTAGTTGTGAGACCCCACTTCCCTCCCAGAGCTGGGGATAGAACCCAGGAGTCCTGGCTCCCAGCCCCCCGCTCTAACCCCCCAGAGTCCACTTCCCTCCCAGAGCTGGGGATAGAACCCAGGAGTCCTGGCTCCCAGTCCCCCGCTCTAACCCCCCAGACCCCACTCCCCTCCTAGAGCTGGGACGAGAACCCAGGCTGGAGTCCTGGCTCCCAGCCCCCCTTGCTGTAACCCACCAGAGTCCGCTTCCATCCTAGAGCTGGGGATAGAACCCAGGAGTCCTGGCTCCCAGCCCCCCACTCTAATCCCCCAGAGTCCACTTCCAGCCCAGAGCTGGGGATAGAACCCAGGAGTCCTGGCTCCCAGCCCCCCGCTCTAACCCCCCAGAGTCCACTTCCCTCCCAGAGCTGGGGATAGAACCCAGGAGTCCTGGCTCTAACCCACCAGAGTCCACTTCCCTCCCAGAGCTGGGGATAGAACCCAGGAGTCCCCCCCGGCTCTAACCCACCAGAGCCCACTCCCTTCCCAGAGCTGAGAACAGAACCCAGGGGGACTCCAGACTCCCAGGCCCACCCCAGCTCTAATCACTAGGCACCACTCTCCCAGGGGGCACCACTTTCACAGCGCACTGCAAGACAAAGCTGACATTTCAGGGACTTTCACATTTATTTTCGGTGACAGTCTACTGATGTTTTACGAGAAAGAAAGAAAACAGCAGCAGTTAAGCAGGAATACAGTCAGTACAAAACAACCAGAGACACAAGAGCGGAGAACCTGAGTTATGTCTGCCAACACAAAACGACACAGTAACATTTGATTTAATGAATCGATACAAGAGCATCTCTGACATAGAAGTCCTACAGTGGCTGACGCACAGAGAGATTAGCCCTAGTAGTATTGACAGTTAAAGCTAAATCTCCTGTGTTGTTATCATAAGCATCTCAAGTGGTTTTGGAGTTAGATTGGTTTTAGATTCATATTGTGGATGTTTCATGTATGTAGTGTTGTCAGAGCTCTTGTGATTTTATCGCAAGTCACACAATACTTCTTGTTTTTCTTAGCATCTCAACTCCTGAACTCATCTGACTATGTACAAAATCTCAGGCTTCATTCCAAAAAATAAGTTTCTAGCCCTTGTGGTTACAGAGAAAAGTGTGAAAAGGCAGCCTCTAAAGGCTCAAAGAAAGCAAAGAAAAAGAACCACAAATTTCTCATGTTTTCAAAAGTCATGAGTTTTGGGGGATAGGGGGAGGGAGGACACTGATTCATGGACTTTGAACACTTAGGGTTGGCAGTACTGCATGTGCAATCTGGCTAGCCAACAAGAAGTCAGCATAGTTTACATTAAAATTCACAAAAAGAAAATCTGTTACATTTAAATTTACAAAACAGAACTGGACAGAATGACCCAGACTGATGTGGTCAGGTAAGAGCCCCCTATTTATCAAATTGAACAATATGATCCTTTATCACATAATCACTCAACACTGGGTCATTTCCCATGGCATTCTGCTAAATGATACTATGTGCTAAATCATTACCACAATGGATATGCAATGTTTCCCCGCTTTAATATCAGGTTGCCATTTGTGTCACTGCCTATGGACCCTAAGTAATGTAGCAATTTGTCCATCTAGTGTTTGGAATGTCCTCTAATCATAGGTCTATTTACAGTACTCTTTAGCTTAGGAAATGCGTGTTGGACTGTACTACCCAGAATATTTAGTGAGGAACTGGATGTTCCTGTGTTTTGAGAACGAAATATAAAGAACTGTGCATTGCATGGATCAAATCGCAAGGTCTCCGCGTCTGATTCTGCTCTCACTTACACAGGTGTAAATCAGGAATAACTCAGTTGAGAGAAGTCCTCTGAAGTCACACTGCAAGTCAGTAACAGAACTGGAAATACAACATAGGAATCTTGATCCTGCTACCCTCTAGCTCTAACCACCAGACTCTATTCCCTTCCCAGAGCTAGAAATAGAATCCAGGGATCCTGATTTCCAATTCTCCCTCCTTCCCCTCACACTGTAACCACTAGATCCCACTCCTCTCATCGAGCTGAGATCAGAACCCAGGAATCGTGATATCCAGTCCTCTGCTCAGACCACCCCTCTTTTCCATCATATTAACGGAAGGACCCTATTCTAGTGTCTATTCATAACGAGTAGAGTTAATACTCAGGGTCAAAAGCTTTGCTTTGAATTTCAACCTGGCTTTTGTGTGAGAATTAAAATCTCAGCTGTAACATTATCTCAAAGTAGGGCTGTAAAAACACATAAGAACTAGTCTATATGGCAATGTAACACCACAATCAAGCGCCTAAGAATGTTGTCTTTATAACCATTAAGAGTCTAATATAGTAATCCCTCTTAATACAGGGGTTTGCAACCATATACAGTAAAGCCTACACTAAGAGTCACCTCCTGTCTATCTACCTACCTACCTCTGCGATCATCACTCCAGAATCACAGGGCTAACTTCTGTCAGAAGCAACCTCTTTGAATTATCCCTAGTGTACATTTTGCTTTATTAAAAATAATATTGAGTTTATATCTGGGTGTGAATTTAATCCCAGGGAAAGGTGCCCTGGGAAACTGGATTCTCTAGGCACGTTCATAGGAGCCTGGGAAGTGTGAGATGGAGCTTGCCCAATACACGCGCCCTGTGCCCCTCCCGCTGTGCCTCACCCTGCCCTGGAGACTGGATCCTCTGTGTACTCCCAGAACGGGTTCAACCCTGCCTTGAAGGGATGTCTTGGGGGCGGAGAACGAGAAGGGAGCTCAGTCCCTGTGGTCCATTCAGTCCTCAGCCTTTCTGCTGGGGCTAAGGATTAGTGCTGGTGATTAAGGGATGTGGATGCTCGCCTGCTGGGAAGCAGACTGAGGCTCAACAAACTTGTTTCATACCGGGGGTCACCGGAATGCTAACTGCAACTGTCCTAGGCTGATTTGCATTAGTGACCTACAGGCTGAAGGTCTAGGAGGCAACTGAGATTCTGCAGTCGCTGAAGAGAGCCATTAGGTGACCTCAACATTCAGGCACTCCCCACTACAACTCTTCCCCCCATTCAAATAGAGATTAATTCCCAAGCTTTACAATAAAAAAAAAAGGAAACTAGAGAGACATCTGTCCAGATCAAATCCATCTCCCCATAGTTCACAGGCTCCCTTGGCTCTCACACAGCATCAGCATCCTCTGCCCACTCATGCACCACGTTCTTAGCCTTGGTGGGGGACAGAACCAGTGCAGTGTACAGGCAAAAACCTTTCTACTTGCTCCATCTTGGCAGGTGCCTGTGGGTTTGTCAAAAAAAAATAGAATCACAGAACCACAGGGTTGGAAGGGACCACAAGGGTCATCTAGTCTAACCATCTGAGACAGGAAGATGGTTTATTTCCCCCAGTGGCTGATGTCTACAAGACAAGAGGACACTTGTCTTAACAAATCACTCCATCCAATTTCCCAGGAGAAGCAATGAGTCTCCTGGCCTCTCCTGAGCTCCTGGGGATCCCAGTCCGAGCTGGAATCTGAAACGCTCCTTCTGCCCTCTGGCACCTCTGCCTCGCTCCCCGCAGCTTTGTGAGCCGTGGCCACATCCTGCTCCAGCCCCACGTTTGGATGAAACAAGACGAAATGGAGGGCACCAGACCGAAGCTCTTGGCATATCCCCCTGAATGGGTAGCACAGGGACACACAATGCCTTTGTGCCTCATATTACGATACCGCCTCCGTAAGGGGCAAAGGTGAATTCGGACTCTTTTCAGGCTTTAGCCTTACTGCCAACAACGGAGCTACTTAGTGCCAATGTAATGGTGATTTTGTGGCAGACACACCCATCCTGCTAAGAACAAGACTGAGACCCATTCAACTCGTTCCATGTAAGGGACTCCTACACCATCAAATGGTGATGGCTTCAGGCCATGCTACCTACTCAAGGTCCCCACCTCCTGCAATAACTAGAATATCCATTTCACGGGGTTTTTTTCCCACCCAATCTCTGATCTTCCAGACATTTGCTCCTTTTGCAGTGACATTAGGCCTCAGATGCCTGTCCAGATCCTGTAAGAGCTGAGGCTGCCAGCTGAAGGACTTGCTGTCCACAGTCTAAGGGTTTGTCTACACGAACATTTAGTTTGTGGCAAGCTGGATTGTGAATCGACTCCACACTAGCCTGCTGCAGACTAAATGTTGGCAGAAAGTCTTCTTTGAAATTGGACTAGATCAAAGTGCATTAATGAACTGTTAATACGTGTCAGTAAGGTCCACAGGGACAGCTAGTCTGTGGCAGGCTAGCACAGAGTAGACTGACACCGCGCTGCCGCAAACTAATTGTAGTCAAGACCTAAGAAACAACAGCCTTCCAATGGACTTAGCCTGCTTTGCGGGATTTCCTCCGCTGTATTGACAGGGAATGGCAATAGAAAGTGACATTGTTAACCTGTGGAATTCCCTGCAGCAGGATATTATGGAGGCAAGTATCTCACTAAATCGTTAAAAAAAAAAGGATTTGATGTTTGTAGGAATAAGAATAGCACCTGCAGTGACACTGGACAGGATAAACACTGAAATGTCAAGGACATTTGACCCTCATGATCCATCATGAAAGCCGAGAGCCAGTTGCAGTCCGGAAGGAACTGCTTTCTCCCTCAATGGTACACAGCACGGTGAAGTGCGTTCAACATTTCCTTTGCAGCATCTAGCATTGGCCACTCTTGGAGGTAGGATACTGGACCAGATGGACCATTAGTCTGAACTGGTGCTGCAGGGACGGGCGTGGGAGATATCGGGCCAGATGGGCCCGTTAGTCTGATCCAACCTGGCAGGGAGTAGGGGGGATATTGGGCTAGACAGTCCCATTCGGCTGACCTGGGGCAGCAGGGAGCTGAATGGGAAACTTTCAGATATTCTGATCCACTGGGAAAGGGGAATGATACTGACTAGACAGACCTATTGATCTGATCTGGGGAAGCAGGGAAGGAGGCGTATCAGGTTAGATGGGCCCATTAGTCTGATGTGGAATAGCAAGGAGTGGGGATACAGGGTTAGATGTAGGGAAGCAGGAGGAGGAATACCACGTTGGTCTGCGCTGGAGTGGCAGGGAGTGTTGGGGGAAGAATGTGGAGCTAGACGAGCCCATCAGGAATTCCCATATTCTTAAAACAGGAATCAGAGAAACTCCAGCTGCAAGTGAATCAGAGCTGGGCCAAACAGCTTAGAGAAACACACGTCAATTCCAGCTCTGCGCTCGGCCCAACAGAGCTCAACCACACGCTGACTCTAGTCCCTGATCCCCCTCGTCCCCGGGGTGGGAGCTGGCCCGTTTTAAACAGTCTCCGTGATCTGTATGAGCGGGGCTGCCGCAGCCCACGGTCCCAGGGTCAGGACGGCCACTGGCTCCTCCCCGTCCCCCTGGTGCAGCTTCTGGTGGCGGGTGAACTGGGGCTTGTAGCGGAAGCTCTTCCCACAGGCGCTGCAGCCGTAGGGCTTCTCCCCGGTGTGGATGCGCTGGTGCTTGATGAGGTTGGAGCTGACGCAGAAGCACTTCCCGCAGTCGGGGCAGCGGAAAGGCTTCTCGCCGGTGTGGATGCGCTGGTGCTCGATGAGGGTGGAGCTCTGGCTGAAGCGCTTGCCGCACTCCGTGCACTCGTAGGGCCGCTCCCCGGTGTGGGTGCGGTGGTGGGACACCAGGTGGGTCTTCTTCTTGAAGCGCTTGCCGCACTCCCCGCAGGCGAAGGGCTTCTCCCCGGTGTGGGTGCGCTCGTGCTTGATGAGGTTGGAGCTGAGGCTGAAGCGCTTGCCGCACTCCCTGCAGCCGTAGGGTTTCTCGCCCGTGTGGGTGCGCAGGTGCTTCACCAGGTTGGAGGTGCGGCTGAAGCTCTTGCCGCACTCGGGGCAGTGGAAAGGGGTCTCCCCGGTGTGGGTGCGCTGGTGCTCGGTCAGGGTGGAGCTGCGGCTGAAGCTGCGCTGGCACTCGGGGCAGGTGTAGGGCTTCTCGCCCGTGTGCGTGCGCTGGTGCTCAATGAGGGTGGAGCTGCGGCTGAAGCTCTTCTCGCACTCGCTGCAGGTGAAGGGGCGCTCGCCCGTGTGGATCCGCTGGTGCTCGATGAGATTCGAGCTCTGGCTGAAGCTCTTCTCGCACTCTGTGCACCGGTAGGGCTTCTCTGCCGGGCGCCGGGGCTCCAGGATGCCCAGAAGGTTGATGAATCCCCTCTCACGGTGGGCAGACCGGCGACGCCTCATCTTCGGAGGGTTCACACGCAGCCTCCCTGGTCCACCCTGGCTCTGGCAGGCTGGAACAAGCCCCGAGACCGTCCCACACGGCTCCACTTCCTGCTGAGGATTCACCTCATCCTCACTTGCCGCCCTGTCACCTGCCGAGAGAAGAAGAGAATTAAACCACAGTAGGCAAGTGTGGAAACCAGGACTCAAATCCATCCCTGCAGACTCTGGATTCTGCTCCAATGTCACTCAAGGAAAGGATGGGACAGGCTCCTACCAGGGATCCATCTAGATGGGCGCTGAAAGCCATCACTTTAAATTGCCACAGGCCTTGGCCTGCTGTGAATTCCATTCCTACTTCCACTTGCCAACAGCCACTTTTAAGAATCATTGTGGAAAACCAAAGTGAACCTGCTATAGCATCCAGGGTATCATCTATTTAATGAATCCTTTAAAGTGGTTTTCTATAGTCCACGCAGAATCTGGTGCTGCCGTCTTTATTTCTTAACCAGCATTATGGGCGAGGCCCAAGAACTGGTTGAAGGCTCAGTTGTATCTTCCTGATACATTCCTTCAGTGGCTTGTAAAACCTCTTCCCTTTTTGCTTCTGGTAAATGGTTAGGTGGCTGTTAAAGGTCAACCTTGTGGTGGACCAGGGCAGTACAATCTATATCTTTGTAGACTCAGAACAATTAGATTCCTAACCAGAAAGTCTCTTAGACCGTTCTGCTGCTAGTCATTGAAATGTACAGCACTGCATTGGAACAAGTTCAATAGAAACTCTGGGCAGGTCTACACTGGAGCCGGGATCAACACTCTGAGATCGATCCACCGGCTGTCGATTTAGCGGGTCTAGTAAAGACCCGCCAAATCGACTGCAAATCGCTCTCCAGTCGATCCCTGTACTCTACCCCAGACGAGAAGAGTAAGGTAAGTCGACGGGAGATTTTCTCCCGTCGACCCCCTGCGGTGTAGACCCCACAGTAACTCGACCTAAGGTACATAGCTGGAATTGTGTAGCGTAGGTCGACTTACCACGGTAGTATAGACATAGCCTCTGGGAGCTCACCTTCACCCCTTTCGCCTCTCTAGTTTTTTTCCCTATACCGGCATTTACTCGATCTACAGGTTCTCATTTTGCCACTGTGGGTCCCTTTGTGTACTATTTGCTGTTTGTCTGAAACATTCAGCAAATGAACCGAGATTCATTCCTGCTTCAGTTCCACAAGAACTATAGCAGCTAGAATTCCCCCTGGGTGTTAGGGAGTAGTGAGACCTGCTTTATCTTCCCCTTGCTGGAAAGCTACCACCGCATGTAGCTGTTATTATGGTTTTTACCCCCTGAAGGTAGGACAATTTGCTCACAGCAAACCAGTTGCTTATAAACAATTTGTTTCACCTAGGCCACATCTTTCAAGGGAATTTCTACAGAATGAATTTGTAAGACAGCTTTCCTGGTATTTATTATAGTAATTAGCCATAATGAAATCCAAACCAACTGTCAGATCCTCCACTCTATTGGCTATCAACTTCTTGCTCAAATTCCTGAAGTCCAGTTTTCAAACCCAATTTTCCCACTTTTGGACTGGTGCATGTTCCCCAGTCACTGTCTCCATTTGGGACCACGTAGCTGGTTCAGTTTTAGATCCTCTATTCCGTAACATGGTTAACACGTCTGGTCTAATAACTTATCTCTGAGCCAATGTCCATTATTCTTATGCATTTCACAGATCTTATTACATATTCATATGAATATGTAACAGGATCATATTACACGTTCATACTCCCATTATTGTTGTTTAACTGCCCAGATCTTAGCAAATACTGTGGAGCTGGATCCTTGTAGTTCCAAGCTTTCCCCCTTCATCTTGGTGCTTCTCATTTCCCAGTTTGGATGATGGACTTTCACTAAGTGTTTGTGACGCTCAGTTCCGGCTTGCCTTAAATTTATAACAATTCTTTTAGTGGATAATTTTTTTCACAAGTACCAGTATTTAAATGAACTGCTACCAGTCATTTTTGCATTATTACCAATTTCCATTGGTTTACAAACTAAATTGAACAACTTTTCCAAACACTCAAAAATGTCATGAACCAGATTAGAATCCTCTGTTCCAGCAGGCACATTAGACACAGAGCTGTGCTTACAAAGCTCATGGGAAACATCTTCCTCTCTAGCGGCTGCTTCCTGGTCTGCTGCAAGGAAAGATTCAAGTTCTGTGGCAAATTCCACAGCCTCTCTGAGCATCCTTGGGCCTCGTTTTGCTGATCTTGATCTGCAAGTCCAAGTCCAGTTGAGCATCTATACATCTGTCCATTGCTAATGTATCCTGGAAGGCCTCACTGGTATTTGGGTAAGCCAGGAACACAAATCTCCGCAAGTCCTCTGCCAGTTCAGGTGGAGTTTCTTCTTTCCCTCTTCTTCTAGCCCTTAGCTATGCCCTGGCCAGCTCAGATCGATGGCTAGCCCCAAACCGGAAAACAAGGGCTTGTACCAAACCTGGATAACTCAGTCTCTTTTCTCGGGTAAGTTCTGCCGCACCATCAGAGCTGGACCACTCAAGTCAGCTGCAAGAGACCCCCCTCTCAGTTCATCACCCCAGACATTCATTGGAGCTAGGATGTTAAACTGAGCCAAATAACCCTCCAAGGGAGCTTTCCTTCAAAGATAGTGGGCTTTTGTATTACTTGACTGGGACGGACAGTCCAAACTCTCCCCTCTGAGGGTTACAAATGTCTGGTCTTACCCAAGTTCTCTGGCTGGCCTGATTCCTTATCCAGGCAACTGACTTCCACTGTGGTCTGTGACCCTTTAAATTCCTTCTCTAGGAGATCTTTTAGCTCCTCAAGTCCTTGCTGTAGCTCATCTCTGTTAGCATGTTCCAAGCTGGCCATAACTTCCTTGGTCTCCTCTATTTCCTGGAAAACCTTTTGGTCTATGATAGTCAGTTTGCTGGTCACCTCACTGATCTGTCTTGCCAGTCTGGAGTGGATGTTTTGTAGCTGGGCTTTGAAATCTGCCTGAATACGTTGTAACTGCTGTACCAACAAAGATACTATCTCCAAATGCAGGTCATTTCTCAGTCCTTTCTTGGAAACCTCTAGATGTTGCTTTAATTCCTTTTGAGAAGTCTCCAGCTCCTGTTTTAGGTCTTGTTTTAATTCCTTCTAGCCATCTTTGATTTCTGCAAGCACCTCCATTATCTGTTCCAGCTTGGTTTAACAGGAATACAACTCTCAGTTTCTCTCCTGGAAAATCCATCCCACCTTCACACCAGTGTGGCCCCTTTGGCCTGACCACATAGACAATATTCAAGGTTTTGCCAGGTTTCAGAGTAGCAGCCGTGTTCGTCTGTATCCGCAAAAAGAACAGAAGTACTTGTGGCACCTTAGAGACTAACAAATGTATTTGAGCATAAGCTTTCGTGGGCTAAAACCCACTTCATCGGATGCATGTTTTGCCAGGTTGATTCCATTAGGAGAAGAAATTGATCATATGAGTCAGGTATATTCTTTGGTTCAATCCACTTTGTTTACAAAGAATACACACAACGTCTTGTTTCCCTGAACACAGTAGAAAAAAACAACAGTAGGCACTTTCCTTGCTCACTACTTCCAAGTCTGCTCCTCTAGTCCATTCAGTGTCTTGCACATAACTTCTTCTGTCCCTGTCAGCTGGCTTTCCACCTCTCTCTCACAGACAGAGCTAGCCAAACAAACCCCTGGCCACTGCGTTTGCCACCAATCCCAGGGAAACCGCTCAGACCACACGGCTCAGCCCTGCTCAGGCTTCTCCATGCAGTCCAGTGCATGCAAAATTCATTATTTATTTTCTTAATTTAATTAATTTTAAATGGACTTTTAAAAAGAATGCATTAGCTATGAAAAGAAATAATCTAATCCCCCTGAGTTGTTTGTTTAATTCCACTTTTTTCAGTGTGGGAAGTAAGACTGCAGGCTATGGTAGGTGGGTAAAGGCAGCTGTAGCTTTTGGGGAGTCAGGTACAGTGGAATAAGAACACTAGCTGGATGTTTCTGTTAAAATGATCAGCAGTGAAATAGGGAACAGTCTGAATATTTAAATTGCCATTGTTAGGTTTCAGAGTCAATACCCCTTTGCAATGAATGGGGCAATTCACAAACACACCGTTGTTTCATGTTGTCGGCAGGGTCAGGTAGACATCACTGCATCAATATAATGGGTTTTGCTTTTAAGAATTTCTTTGCAAGCGTACGAGTGAAACAAAAATTGGAATTTGAAGCATGATTTTGTGTCAATGTGTGGATGCCATGGCAAAGTAATATACAGGGGCCTATGCTGTGAGTGCCAGGAGGCTAAGACACCTGCTTGGATGATACTGAATGAGATGAGATGAGAAAAAAACAGAACCGGGGAGGCACCCAGTGGCTTTGCTGGGATCCCAGCTTTCCTCTTCACTCCTGGACAATCTCTGAGCCAATGTCGCTCATTCCTCACCTGTGGGTGTGTCTCTCTGGATCTCCCTTTCCTCGGAGCCCTGGAGATCCAGGAGGCACGGCTCTTCCTCTTGCTCCATCCAGGAGATCACAGGAAGTTCGAGGATTGGAAATCCTGCTTGTGAGGAAGAAAATAGGTGAAATCAACGTCCATCGAAAGCTGTACAAGAAAGGAAACAAGCTCCACCAGAATAAGGACTTTAATACTGGTATAATTTCATTTACCTTAGAGGGTATACGGCTATAATTATTTCAGTAAAAAAAAAAAAAAAAACCACCACAAACCACAATAGTTACATCAGTACAAAATCTGTATGTAGGCTTTAGACAGTAAGTTCTTTTACTATATGCATGTACAGTGTCCTGTACCATGGGCCACATTCTCAGTTGAGGCTTCTAGGTGTTACTGTAATGCAAATAATGGTGATGATAACAATAATTAGAGCCGGCTGGATAATATTCACTAAAAAAAAATAGCTGGTTAATTTATCCCCCATCAATTAGTGGGAAAAAATGATTGCCCAATCTTTGTTTTTCATTGTGTGACTAGCCCTCAAATATCCAACCAATTTTCCTGTTCGCCACCAAAGAAATTGCCAAATTCATTTCAATTTACCGTACCAGATTTACCTTCCTTTACTGATTCAGGGTCAAATGAACTGCATTTTCCAAGTCAGAGGAGCTAGACTCTGGCATTGGGATAGGATATATAGATAGCCCCGCATAATAAGATCTAGGGATTAGTCCATTCAGAAAGAGAGAAAGAGAGAAAGAGAGAAAGAAAGAAAGAAAGATGTATATGGGGATAGAGAAGGGTATATGAGAGACGGGGTTTGTGGGGGGCCGAGAGTGAGATGTGTGGAGCTATACAGAGAGAGAGAGGGAGAGAGGGGGGGGGTATGAAGATGAGGGGGTGTATGGAGAGAGAAAGGGGTGTGTACGGGGTGGGAGAGAGAGAGTCAGGGACTGAGGGGTGTGTAGGGGGAATGAGAGATGAAGGGGTGTGTATGGTGACAGACAGACAGAACCACTAGGATCTAGGGATGGACAGACAGACACAAACATTTCTCCAGCATCACAGATAGTCTGGCATAAATACTGCCCCATGCACCCCCCCAGCCTCAGCAGCAACCTACCCTGCCCCCCCCGGGGAGACAGCCAGCCACCCACCCGCCCCGTTCCCATCCCCACCCTTCCTGCAGAGCCCCCGGGCGATCGGAAAGCCTCACGCCGGCGCTGCCCCTTACCCCGCCGCGGCACGGAGCTCGGGGCTAGCAGGGGGGCGGCGCAGCCTGCGGCGGGGGGAGCTGGGGAGACGCACGCGCGCGCGCTCCGGGCCCTTTCCCCCGGGACAGGGAGTCGCTCACCCGGGCGCCCGCAGCCGCAGCTCAGCCCAGCCTCGGGGACAGGAATCGGCTCCGGTGGTGCCCCAGTAAGGGCCTCCCCGGGAAAATTTCCCGGCCCGATGGTTCCTGGCCGTCAGCACCCTGTGCAAGCCCGGCTTCCCCCGCAGCTGCTCGGCTCCCTGCGGTCTGGGGTTTCTCGGTGCGGGTGCCGGAGAGGAGGGAAGCGGTGTGTGGCTCTGACACAACCGGCCTCGCCCTGAGGGTCAAGGGGAGGGAGCTGGGGGTGACTGAAGATGCTTATCTGCCCGTGTGAATGTAATCCCAGCCGCAGAGCCAGGAAGCGATGTATGGCCATGCCTAGAGTACAGTACAGTACAGTACAGGCATGGCCATAGAGCGAGCTCTGCCGCTGGGATCATTTCTAGGCTGACCAGATGTCCCGATTTTATAGGGACAGGCCCAATATTTGGGGCTTTGTCTTATCTAGGTGGCCATTACCCCCCCAGCCCCGTCCCGATTTGTCACCCTTGCTCTCTGGTCACCCTACCTATGCTAAGTCAGCTTCATTTAAGGCTGCGTCTACACTGCTGTAAGATCTGGCTTCAAGACTAAGCTTGATACGTTTATGGAGGGGATGGTGTGATGGGATAGCCTTAGTTTGGCAATTAATTGATCCTTGACTATTAGCAGGTAAATATGCCCAATGGTCTGTGATGGGATGTTAGATGGGGTGGGATCTGAGTTACTACAGAGAATTCTTTCCTGGGTGCTGGCTGGTGAGTCTTGCCCACATGCTCAGGGTTTAGCTGATCGTCATATTTGGGGTCGGGAAGGAATTTTCCTCCAGGGCAGATTGGCAGAGGCTCCCGGGGGTTTCTCGCCTTCCTCTGCAGTGTGGGTCACGGGTCACTTGNGGAATTTTCCTCCAGGGCAGATTGGCAGAGGCTCCCGGGGGTTTCTCGCCTTCCTCTGCAGCGTGAGTCACGGGTCACTTGCTAGAGGACTCTCTGCACCTTGAAGTCTTTAAACCACGATTTGAGGACTTCAGTAGCTCAGACATAGTTTAGGGGTTTGTTACAGGAGTGGGTGGGTGAGATTCTGTGGCCTGCGTTGTGCAGGAGGTCAGACTAGACAATCATAATGGTCTCTTCTGATCTTAAAGTCTATGATTCTATGATTCTATCTGCCGTGTAGCCGCTCTATGCCGGCAGGAGAGAGCGCGCCTGTCCACATAATTAAACCACCCCCCACGATCGGCATTAGCTATGTCTGCGGGAGAAGCTCTCCTGCTAGCATTGCACTGTGCTCACTACCTCTTATGCCGGCGAAACGTGTGTCGCTCGGGGGTGTGGTTTTTTTCACACTCCTGAGCAACATACGTTTTGCTGAGATAAGTGGTAGTGTAGACATGAACAGAAGAATATTCACTAGGAGGGTGGTGAAGCACTGGAATGGGTTACCTAGGGAGGTGGTGGAATCTCCATCCTTAGAGGTTTTTAAGGCCTGGCTTGACAAAGCCTTGGCTGGGATGATTTAGTGGGTGTTGGTGCTGCTTTGAGCAGGGGATTGGACTAGATGACCTCCTGCGGTCTCTTCCAACCCTAATATTCTATGATTCTATGATAAGAACATAAGAACGGCCCTACTGGGTCAGACCAAAGGTCCATCTAGCCCAGTATCCTGTCTTCCAACAGTGGCCAGTGCCAGGTGCCCCAGAGGCAAAGAACAGAACAGGTCATCATCAAGTGATTCATCCCCTGTCGCCCATTCCCAGCTTCTGGCAAACAGAGGCTAGGAACACCATCCATGCCCATCCTGGCTAACAGCCATTGATGGACATGTCCTCCATGAATCTATCTAGTTCTTTTTTGAACCCATGGCCTAACATTCTGCAGTAATTACATCGCTTGTGTGTATCTACTCTTTGTTTCTTGTGTCAGCCGGGCACATCCTCACTAGGAGCTCTTGTATCAATTATATTGTCAGAGTGGGGCATTGTGGGATGGCTTCTGAAAGGCAGCAACAGTTGATGTAAGCAATGCAGTGTCTACACTGACACCATGTCAACCTAACTACATTGACATTGACTCTATGCTTCTCATGGAGGTGGAGTTATTAAGGGTGTGTGTACAGTACAAAATTATGGTGACCTAAGTTACGTCGACATACAGCCATCACAGTAATTAAATCGCGTTTGCATGTCCACACTATGCTGCATCTACACTGACACTTCATCGACCTAACTACATTTTCGTAACCGCTACGCCTCTCGTGGAGGTGGAGTTATTAAATTGGTGTAGTGGGCGAGTTACATGGGTAAGAGCTACATTTTAGTGTAGATGCTTACTGAGTTAGGTCAACATAAGCTGCCTTACATTGACCTAACTCTGGCCTGGTCTACACTACGGGGTTAGGTCGAATTTAGCCGCGTTAGGTCGATTTAAAAATGACAGTGTCCACACAACCAACGCCGTTCCGTTGACCTAAAGGGCTCTTAAAATCGACTTCTGTACTCCTCCTCGACAAGGGGAGTAGTGCTAAAATCGACCTTGCTGGGTCAAATTTGGGGTAGTGCAGATGCAAATCAACAGTATTGGCCTCTGGGAGCTATCCCAGAGTGCTCCTTTGTGACTGCTCTGGACAGCACTTTGAACTCCGATGCACTAGCCAGGTACACAGGAAAAGCCCCGGGAACTTTTGAATTTCCTGCGAACTCAGCAGCACTGAGGTTTCAGGGTGATGAAAAGGTCCTGGCTGCCGGGGAGATGGATTCCCTTCACCGCTTGCCTGCGCATTCTCCTTCTCCTCCTTCTCTTCCTCTTCCTCATCCCTTTTTATCTCCCCCCAGGTGCAAATGTTTCTACGCTCCCCCATCATCTCCGTCCCTGAGGTTATCGCAGATTAGAAGGCAAAAAAACCGCACTCGTGATGACATGTTTTCTGAGCTCATGCAGTCCTCCCGCACTGATAGGGCACAGCTTAATGCATGGAGGCATTCAGTGGCAGAGGCCAGGAAAGAATTAAGTGAGTGCGAAGAGCGGAGGCAGGACGCGATGCTGAGGCTAATGGGGAAGCAAATGGACATGATGAAGCATCTGTTGGGGGAGCAAACGGATATGATGAAGCGTCTGTTGGAACTGCAGGAAAGCCAAGAAGAGCACAGACCCCCGCTGCATCCATTGTAAAACCGCCAACCCTCCTCCCCAAGTTCCATATCCGCCTCACCCAGACGCCCAAGAACGGGGGGGGGGGGGGAAGGCTCCAGGCACCCAGCCACTCCACTCCAGAGGATGGCCCAAGCAACAGCAGGCTGTCATTCAAACAGTTTGATTTTTAGGGTGGCTACAATAAACAATGTGACCTTGTCCTTCCCTCCTCCCCCACCCCACCCAGGCTACCTTGTCCGTTATCTCATTTTTTTTTAATTAATAAAGAAAGAATTAATGGTTTCAAAACAATAGTTACTTTATTTCGAAGGGGGGAGGGTGGTTGGCTTACAGGGATTTAAAATCAACAAAGGGAGCGGGTTTGCATCAAGGAGAAACACACACAACTGTCACACCGAAGCCTGGCCAGTCATGAAACTGGTTTTCAAAGCCTCTCTGATGTGTAGTGCGCCTTGCTGTGCTCTTCTAATTGCCCTGGTGTCTGGCTGCTCAAAATCGGACACTAGGCGATTTGCCTCAACCTCCCACCCCACCATAAACATCTCCCCCTTATTCTCACAGATATTATGGAGCACACAGCAAGCAGCAATAACAATGGGAATGTTGGTTGCGCTGAGGTCTGACCTACTCAGCAAACTGCACCAGCGAACTTTTAAATGTCCAAATGCACATTCTACCACCATTCTGCACTTGCTCAGCCTATAGTTGAACTGCTCCTTACTACTGTCCAGGCTGCCTGTGTAAGGCTTCATGAGCCATGGGAGCAAGGGGTAGGCTGGGTCCCCAAGGATAACTATTGGCATTTCCACATCCCCAATGGTAATTTTCTGGTCTGGGAAGTAAGTCCCTTCTTGCAGCTGCTCAAACAGCCCGGAGTTCCTAAATATGCGAGCGTCATGCACCTTTCCCGGCCATACCACATTGATGTCGGTGAAACGTCCCTTGTGATCCACCAGTGCTTGCAGCACCATTGAGAAGTACCCCTTGCGGTTCACGTACTGGTTGGCAAGGTGGTCTGGTGCCAAGATAGGGATATGGGTTCCGTCTATCGCCCCACCACAGTTAGGGAACCCCATTGCAGCAAAGCCATCCACTATGACCTGCACATTTCCCAGAGTCACTACCCTTGATAGCAGAAGGTCAGTGATTGCATTGACTACTTGGATCACAGCAGCCCCCACAGTAGACTTGCCCACTCCAAATTGATTCCAGACTGACCGGTAGCAGTCAGGCGTTGCAAGCTTCCACAGGGCTATCGCCACGCGCTTCTCAACTGTCAGGGCAGCTTTCATCTTGGTATTCCTGCGCTTCAGGGTAGGGGAAAGCAACTCACAGAGTTCCAGGAAAGTGGCCTTATGCATGTGAAAGTTTCGCAGCCACTGTGAATCATCCCATACCTGCAACACTATGTGGTCCCACCAGTCTGTGCTTGTTTGCCTGGCCCAGAATCGGCGTTCCACTGTACCAACCAGCCCCACTGCCGCCATGATGTCCCAATTGCCACAGCTCGTGCTTTCAGGAATGTCTGTATCTATGTCCTCATGAAAAACCTCTTAGTGCTGGCGCCTCTTAGCCCAGTTCTGCATATACTTCAGGATAATGCGTGAGGTGTTTACAATGCTCACAACAGCAGCGGTGACGGTGAGCTGAGCAGGCTCCATGCTTGCCGTGCTATGGCATCTGCACGGGTAACCCAGGAAAAAAGATACAAAACGATTGTCTGCCATTGCTTTCACGGAGGGAGGGGCGACTGACGACATGTACCCAAAACCAGCCGCGACAATGTTTTTGCCCCATCAGGCATTGGGAGCTTAACCCAATATTCCAATGAGCAGCGGAGACTGCGGGAACTGTGGGATAGCTACCCACAGTGCACTGCTCTGTAAGTTGATGCTAGCCACGGTAGTGATGACGCACTCCGCCGACTTAATGCACTTAGTGGGGACATATGCAATCGACTGTATAAAATCGATTTCTAAAAATTGACTTCTATAAAATCGACCTAATTTTGTAGTGTAGACATACCCTCTCTAGCATAGACCAGGACTAAATTGGCGTCGCGGGCCAGTTACATCGGTGGGAGCAAAATTTAAGTGTAGACACTTCCATAGTTAGGTCAACGTAAGCTGCTTTGCGTTGACCAGGCCTATATTTCTATCCCTCATTTGGGGGGAGGTTAAATCAAAATAGGACGTTCTTAATCTGAATAAAGAGTGACCACACACACAGATTTACACTGAAATAACAAAAAGCAAGCTATTTCAATTCCAGTTTGTGTGTAGAAAAGCCGTGAGAGGTTGGCAACTGGATGCTGCGGTCACTGGTCCCTGAAATACCAGAGAGAGATGGGTTAGGAAGAAATACACTAGAATGTAGAAATGTAGATAGACAGATAAATGCTATAGGGGTATGTATGGAGGGAAAGCGAGCAGCTTCTTATGCTCTGCTTTCAAAGTTGTGCTGGTGTTTACGTCTAATTTTAAACCAATTTAGTTAAACTGATACAAATCACAGTGTGGATACTCTTAATACTATTTAAACCTGGCTTCATATCAGTTTATCTTAATTCAGTAAGGAATTAATTTAAACTAAATATATATATACACCAGGTTTAAATCAGATTAAGAGGGTCCATACTGTGTTATGCATTGGTCTAACTGAGGCCTGGTTTACACACAGTTTTTGTACTGATTTAACTATTTTGGTTAGGGGTAACATTTTTTCATTCACTGAAATAGTATGAACCCTAGTGTGGATACATTTATACCAATATAACTTCATCTTGTATCAGTATATCTTATTCCCCTGAATTTACAGGAATAAACTATACTGGTATAAAACATTTATTCTGGAATAACTGCACCGACTTTAGGAAGGTGTACTACTTTAACTAGTCTGATTTCAAACTGATATAGTTAAAGTGCTATAAAAACTGTGTAGACAAACGCTAAACCAGTTTTTAAACTGGTTTAAATTTAAAATTTAAATTACATTTCAACTGATTTAAACAGGTGCAACTTTGGCCTTGTCTATATGGGAACTTTCTTTTGGTATAAACTAAGGTGTGAATTTCAACCAGAATGGTTATAGCAGTATAACAGACCATGTGGACGCTCTGCCCATGTCTTCCATTGACCTAGCTAACGTCTCATGGAGAGGTGGATTAACTACATTGATGAAAACCCCTTCTGTCTTGTAAGAAGCATCTACATTAGTACAGCACTGCGGCAGCACAGCTGTACTGCCGTGACTGTGCTGCTGTAGTGTAGACATACCCACTCTCTCCCTGAACGACATTAGCTAAGCTGATAGAAACTTTGTTCTGTCAACATAGTTGTGTCAACACTAGGGGATTTGCTGGCATAGCTATGTTGGCTGCGAGTGTGATTTTTCCACCCTCCTAGCTGATATAACTATGCCGACATAACTATTTAGTGTAGACCAGGCCTTTTATTCCAGAACAAGAGTACTTTTTTCAGTTTAGCTTATGCTGCTTGGGAAGGAGTGTAAACTGAACCGAAAAAAAAGCCACTCTTATCCTAGAATAGGGCCTGGTTTACACTTAAAAGTTTTGCTGTTATAGCTTTATTTCATTTTGGGGAACTGATATATAAACTGTACCAGCAAAAGAACTCTTGTTCTCAGTAGCGGCGCCAGCTTTGCTGGCGCCCTAGGCGGCGGAAGGTCCCGCCCCCGAAATCCCGCCCCCCAACAGCGGCGGCGGAAGGTCCCGCCCCCAAATTTTTACGGGCGGCGGGGGCGCAGGTGCCCCCAAAATAGCAGCGCCCTAGGCGACCGCCTAGGTCGCCTAATGGAAGCGCCGGCCCTGCTTGTTCTGCAAACCCTTTCTAGTGTAGACAAGGCCTAAGGTTTTGTCTACACTGACACTTTCGTCACTAAAATTTTTGTCACTCGGGGGTGTGAGAAAACACCCCCCTGAATGACAAAAGTTTTAGCGACGAAAAGCGCCTGTGTGGACAGTACTTCGTCGGCAGGAGCCGCGCTCCCGTCAATGAAGCTACCACCCCTCGTTGGGGGTGGTTTTATTTTGTAGCCAGGAGAGAGATAAAGAGCAGCCACACAGCACACCATACAATGGCGTGGCTGCAGTGGCACAGCTGAGTCTGTTGTAAGGTGCGCAGTGTAGACATAGCCTTAGTGTCCACACAGGGGGTAATACTGATATAAATACAACTGTGTAACTAGATCGTTATAACCTTTTCCCTGTAGACAAAGCCTTTGAATGTAGACAAAGCCTTAAGATCCAGGAATGGAGACAGATACATGCTTTCATGATGTGTATTTTCATTGTATGTGCAGTTAAATTGAGGAATCAGTTAGATCCATTCACTCTGATATACTGTATTGTTTCTTTTCCCCTCCCTGTGTGGTCTGCTTCACCTCCATCTGTCTCCATTTCTCGCTATTTCATTTTCTCTGCATTTTGTTTTTCTCTCTAGAGTTCTCTCTTTTCTATTTCTGGAAGAATTCAAACTCTCCCCCAATCCCCTTTAAAAAAAAAATGTAGACAGAGCCCTCTCAGCTCCTCTTGTTTTGGCCTCTTTCCTTTTCCTCTTGTTCTGCCCCACTGTTTTGCATCTGTCATCCCACTCAGGAATCTCCTCATCCCCACTATCCCACCCCAATATATCCTGCTCAGGGAATCCCCCAATATTCCCCCCTCAAAAGCCCCTCCATTACCCTCCTCTATGGACTCCTAATACTGAACCCTCTGACACCCCTAAATATACCCTTCTTAGGGTCCCCCAATATCAAGAATTCCCCAATATTGACTTCCCAGAGACACCCCCAATATTTTCTCTTGATGGATTCCACCAATATCTGCCCTTATAGATCCCCACATATTAACCTCTCAGAGACACCCCAATACCTCCCCGCATGGACTCCCCCAATACTGACCCCTCTGAGACACTTCTTTAAGCCCCTCCCCACAAATCCCACTCAGGGGTTCCCCCAAAATTCCCTTCTCAAAGGCTCCTTCACGATCCTCCTTCATGGATCCCCCTATACTCACCCCTCTGAGACCCCAAACATACCCTCCCTAGGCCCCCCAGTCTCTCCTCCTGCACCCCCAAAATAACCCCCTCAGGGATTGCCTAAATAGCTGCCTGAGGGCACCCTAATACCTTCTCCTCATTTACTCCCCGATATAGACCCTTCAGAGCTGCTAAATAGCCCCCTTAGTCTCCCAGTATCATCCCCTCATGAACCCACAAAACAGACCCCTCTGAGAGCCCCAATATTCCTGCTCATGGGCCCCCCAAGAGGCTACCCCAATGTGTCCCCCCCCCCAGTCAGCCCCCTCTTGACCCCAGTGACAGTTGGGGCTGTTACTGCCCCTCCCCCCTCTGCCTTGCGCTGCAGGAAGGAGTTCCACAGGGCGGGGGAGGGGCAGTTTAACGATTTTAACATTGTCCCCCTCCCCCGGGGGGGCTATTGGAGAGACTCTGAGGAGGACATTGGGGACCCCTTCAGAAGGGATTTGGGGGTTGTTTGAGGGGGTTGGGGTCCATGGGGGAATATTAGGGGCCCTCCCACTGGGGATATTGGGGACATCTTTGAGGGGTTGGGCATTCAGGGAGCTTTTGAGGGGGTCTCTGAAGCAGATATTGGGGATCCATGGTTGCGGGTCCTTAGTAGGGCTAGGAGGTCCCTGAGGAGCTTTCAGGAAGCCCTCATGTGGGTATTGGGGTGGTCTTTGATGGAGGCATTAGAGTCTCTGAGGGGAGATATCAGGGGCCACTCAAGGTTCCTATCATGAGGTCTCCCAAGGTTGTATATTGGGGTGTCTCTGAGGGGGATATCTGTATGTAAGAAGCACTAGGCTCACACAATAGTGTAAAGCGTAGGGTCTGGAGGGGAGCAGGGTGCAGTAGTTACAGCAGGGGGGCTGGGAAGGGAGGGAGTTGGGAGTCAGGACTCCTGGGTTCCACCCCTGGCTCTGTCAGGGGAATGGGGTCCAGTGGTTAGAGGGAGTCACGACTCAGCCTCAAAGATGAGACTTGTGGCCTTGTTGGACAGAGCTTTCTCCCCAGCCATCCCATGACTGTGACACTCACACCCTGACCATGAACCTCACTATATGAAAAACAAAATGCAACTCGTTGGCTTGATTTAGCAACCAAACGAACCGCCACAACAAAATCTCCATATGGGATGAGGGAAAGAAACTTAAAATATGTAAGTTGCACGGGAAAAAAATATACACACTTGTATTGTGTTCAGAGCTCAACTGTGTAGGTGAGTGTAATATAAAAACTCTGGGTTCCATTCCTGCCTCTGAAAGCCAGCCTGACCCCGCCAGTCCCTGCAACATCTAGGAGATATGGGGATTGGGAGATGGGGCTCTTCAACTCTAGGGCACTAGTTTTAACCCAGCCCCAGGTTGGGGGGACTGGTATGCTTCGGGGGAAGGGGGAATGGTATATGGGGCTTTTCCCCACTGCGTACCAATCTACCTACAGGTTGGAAGGGCTGGTTGGGGGAGCAGCCAATGGGATATGACCCATTCGCCTGTACATCACCAGTCTCTAATGTAACTCCAAGCTGGGAGACTGATTAGCTGGCTGGAGTAGGGAATGAGATAAAGGACCCTTTACCTCAAGGACACTTATTCCAATGTTTCAAATCTCCCATACAGCAGTTGGGGCTGAAAGCTGTTCCCATTGGGAAGTCATTTGCTGGGAAATGAGTACAGCGGGGAAAACTTCCTAGCGAAACAGGAGTCCACATCTCTATTTCCCCCCTACTTGCAATCAGCAAAAAGGCTGAGGCACTGAACAGGCCACGAGCGCCGAACTCACTCTCTCTGGGCATACGCACAGGATTCACTCTCCAGGGTCTGCCTTTCCCCAGCGCTAAATGGACCAGAAAAATAACAGCGGTAAGTAACAACTGTAAAAATATCTCTTTATTTGTTCAAAAATAGGAATGGTGGAAATCTGTGGTCATCCTGAGCAGGAAAAGGCAAAAGCCATAAGACGCTGAGGCAGGAATTGGAGCGAGGCAGGAGTGGCAGAGAAAGGTGTCTGCGATGCTTCTGTGACCTTCATCGTTGACCATGGGCATGTGCAGAGAGAGCCAGGTGGGTGGCAGGATCATGAGTTTTCTTTCTGTCTCTGTGTGGCAGGATTTGGAGCTCTTTAGAGGGGAAAGTGCATTTTGTTGTCTGGGATGTTTTCTTTTTCATTAGATTCCCCTGTAGGGAGAATTTGGTAGGAAGTGATTAGCAGAGCATTTTTCATTGTGCAAACCACAAAGCACTTTAGAGTCATAAAGTCATAGAGTTTAAGGCCAGAAGGGGCCACTGGATCATCTAGTCTGACCTCCTTCATATCACAGGACACCAACACCACCCAGCACCCAACAACCGTCATTAGACCAAAGTATTGCAGCCCTCAGGAGACTAGACTATTATGTGCCAGAGGCAGAGAATAGAAGGGACCGAGGTGATCCAGTGCCCGAGGCCCCTGCAATGACAGGGAAATGATTTAAGTGAGATATACCCAAATAATCAGATGTATCCAGAACAATCAGTTGCACGCATACAAAATGGGAAATGACTGCCTAGGAAGAAATACTGCGGAAAGGGATCTGGGGGTCATGGTGCATCTCAAGCAAACAAGTCAACAGTGTAACATTGTTGGAAAAACAACAACAAAAACCATCATTCTGGGATGTATTAGCAGGAGAATTGTAAGCAAGACACGAGAAGTAATTCTTCTGCTCTACTCCATGTTGATTAGGCCTCAACTGGAGTATTGTGTCCAGTTCTGGGTGCCACTTTTCAGGAAAGATGTGGACAAATTGGAGAAAGTCTAGAGAAGAGCGACAAAAATGATTAAAGGTCTAGAAAACATGAGCTATGAGGAAAAATTGAAAAAATTGGGTTTGTTTAGTTGGGAGGAGAGAAGACTGCGGGGGGACACAGTAACTGTTTTCAAGTACATAAAAGGTTGTTACAAGGAGGAGGGAGAAAATTTGTTCTCATTAACGTCTGAGGATAGGACAAGAGGCAATGGACTTAAACTGCAGCAAGGGAGGTTTAGGTTGGACATTAGGAAAAGCTTCCTAACTGTCAGGGTAGTTAAGCACTGGAATAAATGGCGTAGGGAGGAATCTCCATCGTTGGAGGTTTTTAAGAGCAGGTTAGACAAATACCTGTCAGGGATGGTCTAGATAATACTTAGTCCTGCCTTGAATGCAGGGGTCTGGACTAGAAGACCTCTCGAGTTCCCTTCCAGTCCTACAATTCTATGATAATCCTGGCAAGTCACTTGCATTCACACACTGCAGAGGAAGGTGAAACTTTCCCCAAGGTCCCTGCCAGTCTGTCCTGGGGGGAAATTCCTTCCCGACTTTCTCTATGGTGATCAGTTAGACCAGGGGTCGGCAACCTTTCAGAAGTGGTGTGCTGAGTCTTCATTTATTCATTCTAATGAAAGGTTTCGCGTGCCAGTCATACATTCTAACGTTTTTAGAAGGTCTCTTTCTATAATATAGAACTAAACTATTGTTGTATGTAAAGTAAATAAGGTTTTTAAAATGTTTAAGAAGCTTCATTTAAAATTAAATTAAAATGCAGAGCTCCCTGGACCAGTGGCCAGGACCTGGGCAGTGTGAGTGCCACTGAAAATCAGCTCGTGTGCCGCCTTCGGCACACGTGCCATAGGTTGCCTACCCCTGAGTTAGACCCTGAGCATGTGAGCAAGAACCAGCCAGCCAAGCACTTGAGAGAGGGAATGCTTGATTTCACCTCAAAGCCTGGGCCCTCCCCATTTTGTTTTCCATCTCCAGCCTTGGCCATCCTTGATGCTTCAGAGGAAGGAGATAAAAAACCCAACAACTCCAGAATACATTGGGGTGGGGGCATGTCCCTTCATGACCCCTGCAGGAGACCGTTTGAAACCATGAAGCATGAGCTTTTTAGGAGCCAAAAATTAGGGAACTGTACTGAAGTGCAGCCACCTCTGGGGTGGGACATGGCAGCTGTATACCAAGTACACAGCAACATTACACAGGGATTGCTCATGCAGTGCGGAAATACAACCATTTCTGGAGTGAGACTGTTTAACAGCCACATGGCAGTGCTATAGGAAAGAAGTGAAGGAGAAGCTTATATTTGGGGGGAACTGTGGGAAGAGTTTAAGAAGTCAGAATGAAAATTCCTGAGCTGGGATCCGACTGGGAGCCTGGGCTTTCAAAAAAGTGTCACAGGATTTTTGTCTGGCCACGAGTGATCAAGGCCTTGATTTTAAATCTCATCACACAAACACCTGCAGAAGCAACCAACCTTTAACACTAACGGAGTATGGTCTTCAAGAGTGGGTAAGTAAATAAAAATTTGTTGGGTCCATTCAAAAGCATCTGGCGGTCCAGATTTGGCCCGTGGTCCACCTATTGACTACCCTGGCACTAGAAGCTTGAACTAGGACAACCTAAGTATTTTCTCACCATTTCCAAAACTTCACATGCTAATAACTTTCAGAACTAACAAAGGGCTGGCTTGGAACTGGTACCATCTTGAGGGGAAATGCCCCCATGTCCTATTCCCCAACACCCATAGCCACGTATCCCCCCTGCCCTGGGGCAGGATCGGAATTGACACCCCCTAAAGGGCAAAAGCCCCGTATCTCATTCCCCAACCCCTGTAGCCAGCCAGTCCCCCGATCAGGGGCTGGATAGGAACTGGCAACCCCTAAGGGGCAAAGACCCCATATCCCATTGCCTGCTAAGCCAGCCAATACCCCTGATCTGAGATTGGATAGGAGCCGGCACCCCCCATAGCAGGGGTAGGCAACCTATGGCACAGGTGCCGAAGGCGGCACGCGAGCTGGTTTTCAGTGGCACTCACACTGCCCGGGTCCTGGCCACCGGTCCGGGGGGCTCTGCATTTTAATTTAATTTTAAATGAAGCTTCTTAAACATTTTAAAATCCTTATTTACTTTACATACAACGATAGTTTAGTTCTATATCATAGACTTATAGAAAGAGACCTTCTAAAAATGTTAAAATGTATGACTGGCACACGAAACCTTAAATTAGAGTGAATAAATGAAGACTCGGCACAGCACTTCTGAAAGGTTGCCGACCCCTGCCCTATAGGGAAAAGATTCTCAGAACCCAGCCAGTTACCCTGCTTTTAGCAGAGTTGTTTCCTGGAGCAGGGATCTGCTTGACAGCATCGCCCTCTTGAGGCCTTCTCCCCCCCCAGAAATCGAAAATGAAAGCAACAAAGCCAGAGATGGGCAGAAATTACGGCTCGTTGTGGGCCCAATCCGGAGTCAGATCCCCTCACCTCTTATACCCCCTCCAGCTTGGCAGCCAAGTGCCTCTGGTTGATGTCCTCCAGCACCTGCTTGGCCATCTGTATGGCCCCCGTCTCCAGGTAGTAGCTGATCATCAGGCTGCATACATCTAGATAGTCTGCCCGCTCCAGCCGACCCCGAGGGATGTTGCTGCAGCCCGAGGGCGGCTGGGCCTGGTTCAGCTTCACCTTGAACTTCTTAAAGTCCATCTCCTCCAGCTCCTCCAGGACATTCTCCAGCCGGTCCCGCGCGCTCATTCGTATTGCAGGGGCAGCCAACACAGCTTCGAAACTCTCCTTTTTCCTCCTCCTGTGTCTCCACCCCTGTCTCCTCCCCCAACCCCTAGCCGCAAGGCTGGGCAGCACTGGGAACCAATGCTCTGAAAAGCAAATGATTTCCTGGAAACCAGGGCAGGTTGGCTTTCTGTAAGGCGCTCCAGATCCCTGTGGAAATTGCACCATGTGCCTTATCAGAGAAAGCCTCATTAGCCTCTTAGGGAGCTGGGGTGGGGTTGAAACTGCCTTTCTCCCTTGCCCTCTCTCTTTCTGACTAGTTAGTCTTGGCAGACTCTGTGAGCTATCTGAGCTCTTTTACGGCTTTCCACTACCCAGACTGATTTCCTAGGGACATATGATACTTTAGGGTTTGATGCTATTTTTTTGTTTGTTTTTTTACCCAGGGGAGCAAAATGTACAGGCACAAGCCGAACGTTTGAAAAGCAGCTCCCTTGGCCAAACATCTTTCCCGGGCTGAGTGGGCCACAGAGATTGAATCAGCAGCTGATGGGCACATTGGGGGAGAGAGTGAGAGAGTGTGTGTGTGTGTATGCACGCGCGCCCATTCTTCAGGATACACAGGAGTGTGAGGTATCCAGGGCAGGTTGAAGTGCATGGGCAGGGGAAGGTGTGGGAGTGGAGGTGGAGAAGCCCTCCCCTCTGCTGCCAGGACTGCACCTACTCTGGGTGACCAGATAGCGTGTGTGAAAAATCAGGACAGAGATGGGGGGTAATAGGCGCGTTTATAAGAAAAAGCCCCAAATATCAAGACTGTCCCTATAAAATCGGGACATCTGGTCACCCTAGTGGGGACACGCTGTGGGACTTGTTCACACACAAACGCGGTACCTTTTTGACTATACTGGTATACTTACACCCCGCTAGCGTTGGACACGTTTTATCAGTATAAAGGCGATTGTAGTGGTATTGTTTATTCCTGTATGGGAAGGGGAATAAGGGGAATGTATAACTGCATCCACGCTAGAGGTTGTACCAGGATAACTATTTTGGTAAAAAATCACCCTCCTAACGGAAACAGCTAGCCCCCCACAAAATCTTTGAGTAGACCAAGCCTCAGGCTATGTCCACACTATGTCCGCTGTAAGGTCTCCCGTGTAGCTGCCCTGTGCTGGCAGGAGAGAGCTGTCCCGGCAGCATAATTAACCGCCCCCCAGAGCAGCGATAGCTACATCAGCGGGAAAGCATCTCCCGCCAACATAGCGCTGTCCGCACCGGCATTTTTGTCGGTGAAACTTTTGGCGGTTGTGTGTTTTTTTCACACCCCTGACTGACAAAAGTTATACCGACAAAAGTGCTGTGTAGACATAGCCCCCGTTTCCAGGGTCCACCAATCTGGTGCTAAAATTTGCGAGAAAAAGATAACAACAAGGGGAAACAATTTGAAAAGTTGAATTGTTTTGTACTAGAATCAGAGAGAGAGAATTCGTTGGGGATCCTGGGGCTCGGGAAGGTGAATGAGGTGAATGAGGGAAGGTCCCAGTGACCTGTACTGGCTGTGGTCTGTGTCTCACAGCTGTTGCTGAAAACTGCTGCTGTCCCATTCATGTACTGGCCACTCTGAACTCTGTTTAACTTGTAAAATCTACAACCCTTCAGAACATCCTTATCTTCTGCAATTTTCCCTAGATACTAGGCTCACTATACTGGTTTTGATCATTGGAGAGCAGAAAAGCATAAGGAAGATTTAGGAGAAAGAAGAAAGGAAATATACCTAATTAGCATCTGAGAGGAGCCCTCACTAGAACTTCTGTGTGTATACTGATCTGAACTGCTATCCATTACTTTGGTGACTCCATTGAAGTCAACTGATCTCAGTTATACCAGGGCAAATCTGGAGTGACACTACTGAAGTCAGTGATTTCAGGTACACCCTTCAGAATCAGGCCCTAAACCAACTACTGCTCTACAGTGGATAATTCAATTTCATTCTTCTCCTATTTCCCAGATCATTTAGCAGCTTTTTTACTGACACTGCGAGTTTGAGTGTTTTCAGAGAGAGGAAGTAAGTTTAGGACCCTTGGCAGTGACTAACTTTCCACAGAGATACCTGTATTCAGATTTCAGAGTAATAGCCGTGTTAGTCTGTATCCGCAAAAAGGAACAGGAGTACTTGTGGCACCTTAGAGACTAACAAATTTATTGTAGCATAAGCTTTCGTGGGCTACAGCTCACTTCATCGGATGCATGCAGTGGAAAATACAGAAGGAAGATATATATATATACACATGAAACAATGGATCTGTATTCAGAGCACTTTTACCAGCAAAGCCCTGGGGAAGGAATATATGGGAACACACTAACTAACCCATCCACTATGCCACAAGAATGATTACAGGCTTAGAAAACATGCCTTATGGTGAAGACTCAAGGAGCCTGTGATAGGGTACACTCCCCCACACTGGTTCTGAGAGGGCTGAGGTGAAGAGAAGAACGCCTTGTGTGATGCAGCGTAGGAAAGAGGGGGAGGAGCAGCAAGGCTGGGGGTTGAACAGCCCTTGGCTGTGGGTTGCATGGTCCCTGAGCTGGAACCCAGAGTAGAGACTGCGCCTGTGTTCCCCTCCCCGCCACTGGGGGAGTGGTAAGGCAGTGACCTGGGCCACTGAAGGAGTGAGAGGGTCTCAGGGCACTGGGCATGAGAATGGCTGGATGCCATTTGAACAGAAGAGACTTTGAAGGACGCTACCCTGGAAGGGGGGAATGCTGAGTGACCTCAAAGGGCTGAGTTGTGAAGAGACAGCAGCAGCTCCTGACGCAAGAGACGGGCTGCAGACTGCGAGAGAGCGATGGTGCGCAACCGCAGTAAGGGGTGTTGGCCTTGCAGAGCTAATCCCCAGAGCGGCCAGGAGGAGGCACCATCCTGTGGTGAGTAGAGCACCCTGCCACGGAGCCTAAACTAGTTATGGTAACAAAGAGGGGGTTAAAGGGTGACTTGATCACAGTCTGTAAGTAACTAGTTGGGGAACAAATGGGCTCTTCAATTTAGGGGACAAAGGTATAATATGAGTTAATGGCTGAAATTTGAAGCTAAACAAATTCAGCCTGGAAATAAGGTGTCCATTTTTAACAGTGAGGGTAATTAACAATTGAAATAATTTGCCAAGGGTCATGGTGGATTCCCTATTGCTGGTAAATTTAAAGATCTGCTCTTGTTCAAACAGGAGTAATTTAGGGAAGTGTGATGGGGTATACCAGATCTTCTGAGGTCCTCTGTTGGAGGTTTTGTGTCCCTGCCACCCCCCACCCCCAAAACGGTCACTGGAGAGGGTAGAGTGACCAGACAGCAAGTGTGAAAAATTGGGGCAGGGGGTGGGGGGTAATAGGAGCCTATATAAGATAAAGTCCCAAATATCGGGACTGTCCCTATGAAATTGGGACGTCTGGTCACCCTGGGAGAGGGTCCTCCAAGCTGCCTAGAGTGGCTGTGTAGGACACAGCCAATCACGGCCCAGCAGCCTAGTATAAGAAGAGTTGTAGGGCCAAAGGGCGTTCAGCTCTTTGGTGGAGCTACAGGCACGTGGATGGGGTGTGGCTGGCTGACGGAGCTGCAGAAGCCAGGGAGAGTGAGAAGGAGCCCTGAGCTGGTTGCTGGGACTCCATTAGGGCAAGGCCCTGAGGTAAGGGTGAAGACGGCACAAGGCTGTGGGGAAGTGGTCTGGGGAAGTAGAGAAGCTTAAAGGGACACAGCAGATGATGGCTCTCCACAGGGACCCTGGGCTGGGACCCAGAGTAGTAGGTGGGCCTACCCCACCCCCATTGGCCATTGGAGAAAGTGGCCTGGACTTTAAGGTGCCCCAGAGGGGGGACTGAAGCACAGTGGCCCAGCTGGAGAGCTGTAGCCAGGAAGCCCAAGAGGGCAAAGACATCGTCTCTAGGGAGGGAGCTCTGGGGCACTGCTCTACGCCAGAGCAGGAACAGTCTGAGCGAGAGAGTGCAGGCGCATGCGCTTGGCCAAGGGGGTGCTCAGGAGAGGTGAGTGCACCCTGTTACAGGAAGTTGTATGGGTTGTGTCAGACATGTGTTCAGACTAGATGAGCACAATGGTTCCTTCTGGCCTTGGAATCTATGCATCTATCAATCGATACAATGAAGAAAGGTTCAAGGAGAGATTACAGTGCAGAGAGGTGGCAGGATCAGATTCTGGAGAGGGTAGCATTAAGAACTGGGCCAAAAGAGAATTTCTGGGGCTGTGAGAAACAGCCTGGGCTATTTTTACCCAACAAAAGATGTGGGTTCTTAAATGTAGAATGTCAAGTTCAGCTGCTAAAATGGCCGTGTCTGATAGTAGAAAGGTAGTTTTTAAATTCAGATCAGTGGGTTCTAACTTTAGAACATCAGGTTCTAAGTGTAAAGTGGCTGTTTTAAAATTTCTCTTTTCCTGGTTCCTTTTCTCTGCCTCTTTTGTTCTCTCTCTGTGTGTCTGTTCTTGTTTCTCTCACCCTGTTCTTTCCCCTCCCAATCCCACTTTATCCAGTCTGCACAGTGAAACCAGACCTGCCCACCAATACTCCTTTGTGCTATGTTATTATATTTGGTTATCTGGCAGCTGTTGGTGCCTGAGCAGAGATCGGATCTGTGGCTAGCAGCTCTTACTACTTTCCATTCTGAAACTCCTTTGAGATGAAGATGTGGTGAAAATAGGGTTGCCAACTCTCCCGGACTGGACACCACTGCCACAAATGGCATCTGGTCCATCCGGTCCAGGAAAGTTTTCAACCCTAGGTGAAAATGACCAGGCTGATGCCAGAAGCACCATCAGGGAGTCATAGCCCCTCTTCCGTTGCAGGGTTTGCCTGCCTGTTCTTAGTGGGGTTTGCAAAGTTGTGGAGTGGGGCTGTCTATCTGTGTCCATCCCCAGGGGATATCTGAGCACCATCTCTTGCCCTCCTGGACTGGAGTGATCTCTTACCTTTGCTACCTGGGTTGGGGCTGCCACTTGCCCCTCATGTTTACGTGATCCACCAAACCACCCAGTGATGAAAGTAGATTGGCTCACTGACTGTCAGTGGCTCTCTTCACAGCCTTCACTGTTGTGTCTGATGAGCTGTTGTGTCACCTTCCCGTGAGAGTATGCGCGAAGGGGAAGAGAGACCTGGGGACTGTGAGCCTGACTCAAAGCCAGTTGAAGTCATGGGCTTTGGATCGGACCCAGTGTCCATCTATTTTCTCTTTCTATCCCACACTCATCCCTGACTGTGGACAGGTCTACACTACACACTCTGCTATAGTGCTTTGAAGATGCTCTAAGCCTGCGGGGGGGAGCTCTCCTGTCGGCTTATTTACTCCACCTCTGTGAGAGGCGGTAGCTATGTGGGCAGGGAAGCCGTGTACCTGGGGAGGTTAAGGTCGGTATAACTACGTTGCTGTGGGATGTGGATTTTTCACACCTATCAGCGATGTAATGATACCAAAGTATGTGTGTAGTGTAGACCTGGTCGGAGTCTGCACTACCAGCTAGGGGTGTGATTCCCAGCTTGAACGGATACACACTAGCTCTCATCAAGCTAGCATAAGAATAAACAGCAGGGTAACCATGGCAGCATGGGCAGCGGAGGCATGGCTTAGCTGTGCTATGTGAGTACCAACTGGTTTCAGGCGGGTTTGTACTCAGAACAGCTGAGCGATGTCTATGCTGCCACGGCTACACTATATATATATATATATAGAGAGATGGAGATATACCTATCTCATAGAGCTGGAAGGGACCCCGAAGGGTCATCGAGTCCAGCCCCCTGCCTTCACTAGCATGACCAATTTTGCCCCAGATCCCTAAGTGGCCCCCTCAAGGATTGAACTCACAACCCTGGGTTTAGCAGGCCAATGCTCAAACCACTGAGCTATCCCTATCCACTACTATTTGGACCCCCGCTAGCTTGATGAGAACTAGTGTGAGGATGTGTATGCAGGCTGGGAATCACCCTCCTAGCTCAGGGTGTCGACATCGCCACTGAGTGCCTAGGCGAATGACTGTACCTGAAAGACATCCTATCTGCAAGCCGTTGGGCCACAATGAGCCTAGCCAAAGGCCACGTGTGTGAAGCTGTCTATCATTCCCTCCCTGTTCCTATAAATGCCACCATGTGGCTCAGACTTGGGTGGAGACTAGGGGGCTCAAGGGTTCTTCCCTGGGAAATAACCACCCAGTACAGTTTCCTGCCCTGGAAAAGATGTTAAGATCTCTCAGGAGAGAGATTTTATGCAGCATGTATGTACTACACACTATTATCGGGCTCTCCCTGTGAGGAAAGGACACAGGTTCGGGAGTCCTGGATGGGGCATCTTCCCCTCTTGCTGCTCCACCTACTGAGGGGAGAGGTTAGGAGCCACAGAAACAAGCCCTCCCAGAAACCACTTCCACCTGCTGCTCCCATTTCATTTTCCTGTCTGGTGAGTTTTCATTTCAAGCCTGAAGGGGGAGCTCTCCTTGTGCTCTGTGCAGAGGAAGGGGAGCTGAGGGTCTCCATGTTACCCATTGCTTTAACCCCTGATCTCCCTCTCCCCGTNAGAGAGATTTTATGCAGCATGTATGTACTACACACTATTATCGGGCTCTCCCTGTGAGGAAGGGACACAGGTTCGGGAGTCCTGGATGGGGCATCTTCCCCTCTTGCTGCACCACCTACTGAGGGGGGAGGTTAGGAGCCACAGAAACAAGCCCTCCCAGAAACCACTTCCAACTGCTGCTCTCATTTCATTTTCCTGTCTGGTGACTTTTCATTTCAAGCCTGAAGGGGGAGCTCTCCTTGTGCTCTGTGCAGAGGAAGGGGAGCTGAGGGTCCCCATGCTACCCATTGCTTTAACCCCTGATCTCCCTCTCCCCGTGGGTCACTCATTCATCCATGGCACGTGCTGTTCATCCATACCCCCTCTGAACCAGGCCACTCATCCAGGCCACCCAACCAGACCATCCACCCATCAATCCATGCCACCAAACCAGTCTGTCCATGCCAGCCAACCAGTTCATCCACCAACCCCACCACCCGCCCGCCCATGCCATCTGTCCTCAACCATCCTTTTAATCCATGCTCCTATTCATCCATCTCCACTAGCCTCTCACCTACAGACATTTTGAATGAAAAACAGGGAGGCATAGAGCAGACAGTACATTATCACACTCAGACTGGGTCATCTGGGAGGCACTTCTAGCTTTATTGGTGGACATAGTTTCTGGTTTTCCATTTTATAACAAAATACAAATATATATATTGGGAAAAATCACCTTTAACCATTTTACAAGGAAGAGGGCGAAAAATTATTCTCCTTAAACTTTTGAGGATATGACGAAGCAATGGGCTTAAATTGCAGCAAGGGAGGTTTAGGTTGGACATTAGGAAAAACTGCCTAACTGTCAGGGTGGTTGGGCACTGGAATAAATTGCCTCAGGAGGTTGTAAAATCTCCATCATTGGAGACTTTTAAGAGCAGGTTAGACAAACACTTGTCAGGGACGGTCTAGATAATTAGTCCTGCCATGAGTGCAGGGGACTGGACTCGGTGACCTCTCGAGGTGTCTTCCAATCCTATGATTGTAATTCCACCCCCCCCCCCAAACAAAACCAAAACAAAACCACCTCACCAAAAAACAGGGCCCTGAGTTCTTGACAGCTGGTGAGGAAGCTGGTAAGACGAAGTCAGAGGCTTGGCAGGAATTCTGAGGTTGAATTTGGTCCAGCACAGCGATCCTTTAGGAGGATACTTTAATGAGATCTTCTTGTGGAAAAAGACAGTGGGCACACTGCAGCTGATGATGGTATAAGTGATGTCGCTGAGGGGTGAGCATAAACCACCCGATGTAAGTTGCACTGACCTAAGTGCTGGTGTGGACAGCGCTAGGCCGGCAGGAGAAGCTACTGCTGCTTGTTGGGGCTGGAGTAATTAAGTTGACGGGAGAGCTCTCTTCCATCCGCTTAGTGTCAGTGCTACAGCGGCGGAGCAGCAAGCTCACTAGTGCGGCCACAGCCGAAGTGTCTGTGGTGAGATGCCGGGGCGGGCGCTAAAGGAACGTGCGGCCGTGCATGGTGGCTGGGACGCTGGCGGGAGTTCCAGCCATTGTAGATACTAGGACAGTGGCGCGCAAACTCTTCCGTTTATGGAATTGTGTGTCCCCGCCCCCAGCCCCCGTTACAGCACAGCCAAGGTTTCCTCCGCCGCAGGCTGCTTCTACCTTGCAACCAGGCTGCCCTGCTAGGGCAGGGCCAATGCCGGCCCCTCTCCGCTCAGGTTTTCAGGGTTGGGGAAGGCGCCTGCGACAGTCTCTCTGGGGGAAGATCCAGTGCTGGGGGCGGAGGCTGCTGGGGGTGGAAATTGGCACAGCACGCGGACCCCCAGGCTGGGCGGCCTGCTGAGATGAGTCAGGGGGTGGAGGTGACATGAGCCACCTGGCGTCGACACTCACCTCCCTGCATGTTCCTCCGTGCCCCCCTAGGGAGGTGTGCCCCACAGTTTGCGCACCACCGTGCTAGAGTACAACTCCCCCATCGTCCACACAGCCTCACACCATTTGTTGTAAGATGCTGGTTTCACTATGGTGTCCAGTTTTCATAAAATCCAGCACCTGTAACCCACCCCAGAGGCAGCTGCATTTCAGGTATAGATGAGTGATCCCTGTGCGGCATTGCTGGGCGTCTGTTAATCCGCTGCCATGCTGCACCCCGGAGGTGGATGCACTGGGTGAGTGATGCTGAGCGGTACCCCCATTTCAGAGCTTGGCAAGCAATCCCTGTGCAGCCTTTCAGCACCTTAGAGCTCTGCTCCATTCTCTTACTGGTATCCCATCCATCATGTACTGACCCTAAAGCCAATAACGGATGTCTACACTGCAATTAAAAACTCGCGGTTGGCTCCTGTCTGCTGACTCAGGCTCAGGCTAAGGGGCTGTTTAATTGTGTTTGTAGATGTTTGGGCTCAGGTTGGAGCCTGAGTTCTGGGACCCCATGAGGAGGGAGGGTCCCAGAGCCCAGGCTCCAGCCCAAGCCCACACATCTACGCTGCAATTAAACCGCTCCTTAGCGTGAGGTTGCGTCAGCTGACACGGGCCAGCCACAGCGGTGTTTAGTTGCAGTGTAGACAGTCCTTAGCGACCTCCTCACTGCTGCATCACATCACAGGCTCACTCATTCCACCACCAAAGGGAGCGCTGGAAAGAGGTTTTTTTTACCCTGAAACAATGTTAGCAAAGGGGTGAAAGCACCACCACGCCCAGAAAGCCACGTGGAATCTGGAGCTAGGGTTCTGTGCACCTGGAACATAACTTCTTGGCTTTCTTAATTTCCCTCAAGGTCTTCAATGAGGAACTTATTCTTGGCTTTCAGTGCCTCGTAGAACCGGTCCTTGCACTTTTTATTCCAACTTGGCATTAGTAGATACAGCTTCCGCATTTTCTCCTGGCTGGTGCTCCCGGATCTAACGGTCTGGTACTGCTCCTCGTCCAGAACATTCCCATGAAGAAGGTCCAGAATGGGCTCCACAGGGGCGGTACGTTCAATCAGCTGCACTCGGTATCGATCGACAAAATGCCCCTCTGGAGAGACCACACACACAAGTAATGAAGAGATATTTGCAAACGTGCTGTCTCATAATTCCAACCAGCACTGAACTACAGCAGTCTCGGGGGGGCAGGCGTGGCAGATAACAGGTACACAACACAGCCGTACTGCACTTGTAATGCCATGCCCCTGGGTGGGTTGGCAGTAGCAGGGACTGAATCTGGGACTTCTTGATCTTAAAGCATTTGCTACCTGAGCTGAAAAACCCACCTCTTAGCTAAGGTTATAACAGGCTCATTAGCCTCCATCTGTGGCCCAGCCACCACTGGCGGGGAAGAGAGCACCACACTCAGCGGATTACAGTTGCAGCTGCATCTGGGATGAGGCACAGCAGCTGCTTGACAGCTACACAGCCATGCTGCACAAGAATCACTCGCCCAGTGCTGAATTGCAGCTGCTTCTGGGCTGGGGGTCCATCAGCTGTTTAAATGGCAGGGGGCCTTTAGGAAAAGGAGACTGCAGTCACCTGGGTTAGGATTTTGCCAGGACCCCAAAATTTAAGCCCCAATTTATAGAAAGAGCCCGGGAGGTGGGGCGAGGTTAAAGACCACAAGTAAGGCAACACCCTGCTCCCTGCAGTGCAGCACCCCCTTATGCCGCCTTGGAGCACTGAGTGAAGGGCACATCCTACTGAGCCCCCCTCCCAGTGCCCCCATTAGCACTGGGGTCAGCACTGACACAAAGGGGACAGTTGAATCACCCACATTGCTCCCTGCAGCACAGCGCCCCCTAGTGCCATGCTGGGCTTTGGAGTCGACACTATTTCTGCGGGGAGAGCGCCCCCTACTGAACCCTCTCTGTAGCAAAGCACCCTAGCACCACACTGGGGCATTGGGGTCAGCTCTGACAGAGGAGAGAGTATCCCCTACTGAGCCCCTGACCCACTCCCTCCAGCACAGCACCCCCTAGTGCCACACTAGAGTGGCTGCTGGAGGCGGAGCTGGGCTCTGGATGGCTTGGCAGTTAGCAGGCAGGGTGGAAGGCTTGTCCCAGGTGCTGGGAGGTAGATCTGGTTGGGGAGGCAGATTGCATGAGGGTCAGGTCGCTCTGCAGTGAGACCACACTTCCTAACACCCCTTGGACTGCCTGGGGAGTGAAAAAGAGCCCGTGGGTGCTATGGACTCACCTTCTTTTCCTGTGGCACCATCGGATGGCCCTGGCTTCTGTCCCTTGCCACCGGAACCTGCAGGATTGAGATGTATAGTCAGTGAGTGTCTGAGTCACCCACGTTGTTCTCTAGCACCTCACTGGGGCATTGGGGTCAGCTCTGACAGAGGAGAGAGCATCCCCTACTGAGCCCCCTGACCCACTCCCTCCAGCACAGCACCCCCTAGATCCACACTAGAGTGGCTGGTGGTGGCAGAGCTGGGCTCTGGATGGCTTGGTGGTGATCAGACAGAGTAGAAGGTTTGTCCCAGGAGCTGGGAGGTAGCTCTGGTTGGGGAGGCAGATTGCAGGAGGGTCAGGTCGCTCTGCAGTGAGACCACACTTCCTAATACCCCTCAGACTGCCTGGGGATGAAAGAGCCCTCGGGTGCTTACGGACTCACCTTCCTTTCCTGTGGCACCGTCGGATGGCCCTGGCTGCTGCCCCTCGCCACCGGAACCTGCAGGATTGAGAGGGATAGTCAGAGAGTGTCTGAGTCACCCACGTTGTTCTCTAGCACCCCACTGGGGCATTGGAGTCAGCACTGGCTGCTAGGGGAGAGTGCCCCCTTCTGAGCCCTCCCTCCCCAAGAGACAGACACACAGACTAGGACTGACACACAGATGCACACACTGAATGAGAGTGACTGAGAAGCAGAGAGGGATCCAGTGAGAAATGGAGACACTTCCGCTTAGACCGGGTAAAGCTCCTCTTTCGAGCTAACTTCCCGCGTGTAAGTAGGAGAGATCTCGAGTCTAATGGCTGTGTTGGAGTCTGTGCTACTGCGGCTTCACTGCTATCGCTACTTGAGCGAGCGAGATTAAAACTTTGGGGGGGGAGGGATAGCTCAGTGGTTTGAGCATTGGCCTGCTAAACCCAGGGTTGTGAGTTCAATCCTTGAGGGGGCCACTTAGGGATCTGGGGCAAAAAATTGGTCCTGCTAGTGAAGGCAGGGGGCTGGACTCAATGACCCTTCAGGGTCCCTTCCAGCTCTATGAGATAGGTATATCTCCATATATTATTAACTACCTCGGGTACGTCTGCGCATGCTGCAATTACACCTCCCCTGATTGCAGTGCAGATATACCCCCAGAAACACAGCAACATATGGAGGGGACAGTGAGGGACAGACACACAGAGCCCAAAAAGGATCCAGGGAACCTGAGAATAAGACAGATTGACAGGTTCAGCTCTTTAGTTGGGATCAGACTTAAACTTTTAAAGCAACAGGAAATGAGGAATTTATATTTCATAGCATTCCTCTGCCTCCTGCCACTTTCCCCCCCTACCCATCTGCTTTTAATAGCAGCAATATAAAAGTGTGTTCTCTCTTTTTCAGTCCGAGTCAAGGGGCATTTGGACTGAGTCCTTTGTATTCCGTACAACGTTAGGCACAGACCAATTAATAAGCGACTCGGGCCAGATCCTCAGTTGGAGCTACACCACTTTATACCAGGGAGCTATGTTGAATGACCCCAGCTGAGAATCTGGCCCTAGATTTCGAAACAAGAGGCACCGTGGGCCAGTTTCTCTGCTGGGGTAAATTGGTGCGGCTCCAGTGATGTTTGCCCTCTTTCCACAGGACAAGGAGGGGAAATCAGACGCAAAGCTAACAAACTGCAGAACCTTCCAGCAAGTTCAGGCAGGGATGGGGAAGTGACTGTGGTTGAAAGTGAAAGCAAATTTCAAGCACTCAGAAGAAAGAAACACAATTTAAAAAACGATACGGAAAATGGAAGATTTGTTTTCAAAAAAATATAAGATTTCCCCCCTGCCCTTAACTCTGCGTGATAAGTTGTAGCGAGAAAGGAGCTGGCCAGCCAATGCATGGACAATAGACTTTCAAAATAGAAATCTGGTCTCTTGTGAGCATGCATATTTGTTCCTCCTTTGGAAAGGGTTGGATGCGACTCGATTTGTGTGTTCAGGGATGGGAGTGTTAGAAACCGAGAGAATAGACGCAGTACTTACAAAGAAAGAGCGATGCAGTCAGTGGCAGAAGATAGAGTAGAGATCATCCTGCAAACTTAGAGTTTCTGTCTTTTCCTCCTTTTCCTAGCTAGCCTCCTGCACATGAGTAGGAGGGAGAGCTCAGGGACAGGCTCGGTGGAACCTCCCTAATAATAATACTGCGCTCTTCTATAGAGGCAGCAAAGAATCCTGTGGCACCTTATAGACTAACAGACGTTTTGCAGCATGAGCTTTCGTGGGTGAATGCCCACTTCTTCGGATGCAAGTAGTGGAAATTTCCAGGGGCAGGTATATATATGCAAGCAAGAAGCAAGCTAGAGATAACGAGGTTAGTCTATAAGGTGCCACAGGATTCTTTGCTGCTTTTACAGATCCAGACTAACACGGCTACCCCTCTGATACTCTTCTATAGAGCTTATCATCCCTAGATCTCAAAGCACCTTACAAAGGAGTTCAGTATCATTATCCCCCTTACTGCTCTCTCCCTGCCCCGATCCTTACCAGGCCCTGTTGCCTTGCGGAGTCTGTCTGCCAGGTCCCTCTCATTGATGTCTGTCAGGAGCTCCACAGTCACCTCCACCGCATACTCCTCCCGATAGAAGCTGATCAGCATGTTGCACACATCCAGGACATCAGCTTTTTCCAGCCGGCCCCGGGGGATGTTCCTGTATCCCTCCTTCACTGGGAACACGTTCAGCTTGGTCTTGAACTTCTTAAACTCGTCCTTCCCCAGCTCTTCTAGGGTGTCCACGAGGTGATCCCGCACCGTCCTCCCCATCCTGCCTCCTCAGCAGCCGAGCAAAAGTGCCAGGGGGCAGGACCAGAGCTGGGGGAGCAGCTCTTTGCCCTGAGAAGCGATTGGGGCTCAGAAATGGGGCGGGGCTCAGGCTGCCAGATCCGCTTGCTAGAAATGGTTCTGGCTCTTGCTCTGCTTCGTCCTCATTTCCTGTGAAAGGTTTTTGTCCCGAGGTGCCGATCTAAACCAAGTAACAAGAAAACCCTCCCGCTTCCTGGCTGTAACTGACACATGCAGACTCTAAACTCCGGGGCACCTTAGGTCCCCTGTTAGCGTGAGAAGAGGGTTGTGCATTTGTAAAGCGTGTTACCAGCTCCCTCCGGGAGAGCCCCTGCTCGTGCTGCCGTTTGACAGAGGGAGGAAAAGCTGAAAGAACTGGGCGTGTTTAGCCCAGAGAAGAGAGAACTCAGGGGGAACATAATCTTCAACTACATAAGGGTTGTTATAAAGAGGCCGGTGATCATTCGTTCTCCATGTCCACCGAGAGTAGGAGAAGAAATTGGGAGTTTCAGGTTCGATATTAGGAAAAACTTTTTTTAATTCTAAGGATAGTTCAGCACCGGAACAGGTTACGTGGGGAAGTTGTAGAACCCCCATCCCTGGAGGTTTTTAAGAACAGGTTAGATAAATAGGGATGGTCTAGACGGGGCGGGCAAACATTTTGGCCTGAGGGCCACATCGGGTTTCGGAAATGGTATGGAGGGCCGGTTAGGGGAGGCTGTGCCTTCCCAAACAGCCAGGCGTGGACCGGCCCTGCCCCCTATCCGCCCCCCCCCCCCCCAGACTCCTGCCCCATCCAACCCCCCTGTTCCCTGACAGCCCCCCCGGGACCCCTGTCCCATCCAACCACCCCTTCTCCCTGTCCCCTGACTGCTCCCAGAACCCCTGCCCCTGACTGCCCCCCCCATCCAACTCCACCTCTCCTTCCTGACTGCCCCCCCGGGACAAATGCCCCCATTCAACCCCCCTGTCCACCCCCCGACTGCCCCGACCCCTATCCACACCCCCACCCCCTGACCACCACCCCGAACTCCCCTGCCCTCTATCCAACCCCCCCCCCCTTCCCTCTTACCACGAGCACCGGTGGCTGGTGGTGCTACAGCCGTGCCGCCCGGCTGGAGCCGGCCACGCCACCGTGCAGCACAGAGCACCGGGTCAGGCCAGGCTCTGTAGCTGCGCTGCCCCAGGAGCTCGCAGCCCCGCAGCCCAGAGCATTGCGCCAGCGGCGGGGCGAGCTGAGGCTGCGGGGCAGGGGGAACAGCAGGGGAGGGGCCGGGGGCGAGCCTCCGGGGCNCCCAGAACCCCTGCCCCTGACTGCCCCCCCCATCCAACTCCACCTCTCCTTCCTGACTGCCCCCCCGGGACAACTGCCCCCATTCAACCCCCCTGTCCACCCCCCGACTGCCCCGACCCCTATCCACACCCCCACCCCCTGACCACCACCCCGAACTCCCCTGCCCTCTATCCAACCCCCCCCCCCTTCCCCCTTACCACGAGCACCGGTGGCTGGTGGTGCTACAGCCGTGCCGCCCGGCTGGAGCCAGCCACGCCACCGTGCAGCACAGAGCACCGGGTCAGGCCGGGCTCTGCAGCGGCGCTGCCCCAGGAGCTCGCAGCCCCGCAGCCCAGAGCATTGAGCGAGCTGAGGCTGCGGGGCAGGGGGAACAGCAGGGGAGGGGCCGGGGGCGAGCCTCCGGGGCCAGGAGCTCAGGGGCCGGGCAGGAGGGTCCCGTGGGCCGGATGTGGCCTGCGGGCCGTAGTTTGCCCATCTCTGGTCTAGACTCTAGGGTTACTTGGTCCTGCCTCTGCACAGGGGTGTGTGTGGGGGGGACTCTATGACCTCTTGAGGTCCCTTCCAGCCCTCCATTACTGTGGTTCTATGATTTCACTTAAAAATGTTTGGGTTTTTTGGTTCAAAACAACTTTAGTTTGTTTTTTTTAAATTGTTTTTGATTTTTAAAAATGGTTGAAGCTGAAATGAAACATTTCAATGTTGTCAGAACACAATGTTTCACTTGACCCAATATGAATTTTTTTTTCCCAACGTTTCGGTTTGCCAGAAATTTCACTTTTGGTTTGACCTGAATTTTTCCCTCCCAATGTTTTCAGGATTACCAGTGAACTGAAAAATCCATTATTGGCCCAGTTCCAGACATCATAAAATATTATGGATGGGAAAACAAAGGCAAATAAAATACAGAACCAAGAAAATAAAGAGGAGAAAGAATGAATAAATCATAAAGTCACAAAATAAAACTCCCCAAAAGCAAAACAAACAAATACCCACTCCTGTGAAGAGGCCCACATGGCTGGAGCTTTACACCTCTGTACTCTGGATATGTCTATATCTTGAGCTCAGGGTGTGATTCCCAGCTCGAGGAGACCTACTGGAAGTGACCAGGGTGTTGGTGGTCTGGCCTAGCAGTCAGAGCTGGGCTGAGGTCTGCCCACCAGGTACAGGAGTTGCTGGGCAGGAGTTGGAGTAATGGCAAGGCCAGGGTCCCATAAACAAGAGTCAGGGTCAGTCAGGCTGGGATCAGCTACCAGAGATCAGAGGTAGTACCAGGTTAGAATCGAGAGGCAGGAATCCGGGTCAGAGTCAAGCTGGAGTCAGACTGGAGATCATGAACCCAGGGATCTTGAGCCCCCCTCCAGGGCTTTAAGGATGAGGAACTCTCTCTCAGCTCAGCAGGCACTGAAATTGAATGGAAAAAACCGCTTTGTTTGCATAACGGCAAGACAAGTGGTTAATTTACTTCCCTGTACAAAAGGAAACCATTATTTTGAAATCCAGCCAGTCAAATGCTGCGGCACCTTCAGCATGGCAGATGGGGTGAAGGAGCCTGCTAAGTTGGCAATACCCGTGGGGCACAGCAGAGAGAACTTGTGGCTAAATCTCTGCAGTTAGCCCCCGGAGTCCTGCTCAGGCCCCAGCTCCCTGTCTGTGCACCCCGCTTCATTACACTCAAGTGCCCAGTCCCTCAACTTCTGGACACCTGCCATGCACACAGATTTGCTGCCTCCATGGAAGCAGTGCCCCCCAGTTCACTTGGCCAGAGGGCATCTCTTGCACAGAGGGTCACTCTGGGACTCTTGCACAGTACTTCCTGTGGCGCTTACTCTCAAAAGTGCTCCCTGGCTGCAAATCTCCACAGTCTCCTCGTGGCACTATGGGAATAACAGCCCATCTTCCCCCACAGTTTTGCAGACCCTGTTTTCTGGGGGGAGGGATAGCTCAGTGGTTTGAGCATTGGCCTGGTAAACCCAGGGTTGTGAGTTCAATCCTTGAGGTGGCCACTAGGGATCTGGGGCAAAATCAGTACTTGGTCCTGCTAGTGAAGGCAGGGGGCTGGACTCAATGACCTTTCAGGGCTCTTCCAGTTCTATGTGATAGGTATATCTCCATACATTATATTATTATTTTTACTAGCTTCACCTCAGTTCAGCGCTCTCCTTAGCAGACAGCACTCAGGTGTCTCTAGTAAAACCAAACGGAAGTTTATTTGATAAAGATTCAAATAGACGCAAGTATAAGGAGTACGAACATATGGTTACAGATCAAAGAAAAATATAAAATGCAACCTAGAGCCTAGACTTACTGGCAAGTTCCTTTCTCATGTACTGTGCTTGTCCAGTCGAGAGACCTGGGATCCACTTTCCATGAGACACTCATGCTGGCAAAGTGCTGCCTCCCTCATGGGTGCTGTCTCGTGCCTTTCTTTCTATTATACCATTCCTGGCCTTTTGTCTCTTTTCATAAACAGGGTGTTTCCTTAACTTCAGTTTGCCCCTGGTGGTCCCCCTATTCAGGGTCTTTTTCCTGGGCTCTTTTGTGCTGTGTCAAGGCCCAACCCTTCACCTTGTCTACACAATCACCTGTTCCAATCCTATTCCACTGCCCTCCTGCGCACTGAAGCATCAGGAATGGAGCCCAGGAGTCCTGGTTTCCAGTTCCCAGTCTTTTCCAACTCACTAGATTGACTCCTTCCCAGAGCTGGGAACGGAGTTCATGAGTCATAACTCCACCCCTTCCTCTCCGTTCCCCTTCCTGAACTGGGATAGAACCCAGAAATCAAGTGTCCCAGTCCTAGCTCCTTCAGTCCACTAGGCCCTACTCCCCTCCCAGAGCCCATTCCAGAGGGGACAACAACCAGTTCACATCCTAATTCCAGATGAGTCACCTGACTGCGCGAGGCTATGATTTCACTACAAACACTGCAGCGGCACTGCTGTAGAGGAGACATCAGTGTAGACACACACTACAGCGACAGCAGGGGTTCTCCTGTGGCTGTACTTAATCCACTTCCCCGAGAGGTGGTAGCTAGGTTGATGGAAGAATTCTTCCATCTACCTAGCGCTGCCTACACCGGGGGTTAGGTCAGCTTAACGGTATTGCTCAGAGAAGTGGATTTTTCATATTCCTGAGTGACATCGCTGGGTTGATCTAACTTCTTAGTGCAGACCTGGCCTGAGTCCATCACCTGACATCAAGGACTGTTAAAATCTTCTACCCCTTGACACGCCTGGGTAATCTGTCCTGGTGAATGTTTGTGTAGTGACAGTGGGTGGCAGCAGGACTCCTGGGTTCCATCTGTAGCTCTGACTGGGAGAGGAGTGGGGTTAGAGCTGGGGGGGCAGGGAGAGTCAGGACTCCTGGGTTCTACTTCCTGCTCTTGGGAGGGGAAGGGTGTTTAGTGGTTAGAGCAGCCAGCTAGAAAACAGATATTGCCAAATCCACCCCCCCCAGGTCTCCATACCTCCCTATTGAAACCCCACACCCAAGACTTCCTCAAATGTCTGTTCAGAGATGGACAGATGGACAGTGTGAGCGGAATAGAAACGGATTCCTTCAAACCAAGTGGAGCAGGAGTGAATTCCAAAGTCATAGATTCCCCTCCAGAGATTGCTCTGCTGGCAGCTCTGTCTCTTTAACACCTCTACCCTGTGGCCAGTTCAAGCAGGGTTTTAATAACAGACATTATATTCTTCTTCTGCCGTGAGGAGGACATGGTGGGAATGAGGCCTCCAGCTGGGAAAAATGAAGATCTGTAGCTCAATGTAATGCATTGCTGCTGGCTACTAGAATATTAATATTTTTGCCTCTTTGATGCAAGGGGCTTGCTGCCTATCGATCTTAAGGACTTACATGACCCCTGTTTCCATAGTGTCTGAGCACTTCCTAATCCCTAATCCATTCATCCTCAGGTAGGGAAGTACCGCTTTCCCCATTTTACAAATGGGAACGGTGGCCCAGAGAGGCTAAGTGACATGCCTAAGGTCAGACAGGGAGTCGGTGGCAGAGCAATGAACTGAACCCAGGTTTCTCAAGTCCCAGGCTGGACTGGGAGCAGGAACTGAAGCACCGAAAGACAGTTGAGAAGTCCTAAAGCTTTTCAGCCTTTCTTAGGGGCTCTCAGCCAAGCTGCTACTGCGGTGCACAGGCAGCAGGCTGCCACTGACACGGTTCCCAGACCTACCTAGTGGGAGCTGTTCAGCTGTCATGAAGTTTGACCAATGAGCTACCTTTCTGGTCACATATGGGAGGAGTTAATTCAATACCCCGCTCCAGCTTAGTGGACCTGTTACATTTCAGACCAACTGTGTCCTGGGTTGTGCTTTGTCCAGTATTTTTCATACCGGTGCCCTATATTTCCTTGAAACACAGGTGCTCTGTACTGGCAAAATCTTCACTCGGGGTTGCTCAGGTGTTCTGTTTCTTGCATTGCTTTGCCAGCTTCTTTTGTGGAGCGTCCATGTTATGACTCTCCCTCATCTTCACCTTTGATGGCCTGCAGGGATCGCTTTTTTTGTCCTGCTGAATCAAAACATCAGGCAGTTTCTTCTGAGCTAGAGTTTGCCCTGATGGCCTCAGGACATCAGCTGTCTCACCTCCAGCAGAGGTGCCATTTCAGATTTTTTTGGGGGGGGGACAACTTTAACAATGATTCCAGGGGCTACTTAGAAATTAGCTGACAGGAGCAATGTGTCCAATTTCTATATTTAAAAAAAAAGAGAGAATTAAATAAATATTAGACCCACTCAGCTCTAACAGTAGTTCTCACATCTTGTGTCAACTCACTTAAGGGACACTGGTTAGGTTTAAAATTTCAATGTATATTCTGACTTTGTTACTAACCCTTGAAGACAACACTTGAAACAACTGTAGAAAAATCTAGATGACTTTCTATCACTTTTTTGCAGTTCACCAAGCTTGGAAGAGATCATTTAACTTTGGAAACATCCTAGAGGGCAAGGCCCTGTGAGTTTATACTGCACCTGCCTCAGGCTCTAGGGGTGTTACCCCACTGCAAATAATAAACTAGAAATTGACCTTAAAAAGAAGTGAAACTGACACTTTCAAGTCACTTTTTACAGTATTGCCAATCCCAAATGTTCAAAAATCATGAATCAGGCCCATCAAAAATCATGAGATTGGCTTTGAAATCATGAGATTATGTAAAAACAATAGCTTTGGAGTTCTTTTTATTTGCCTTCTGATCTTTGAGCTTTTAGGGTGCATTGGGATATCAGTGTGAAGCTTTCTCCACAGCTACGAGGGCTAGAAACTTCATTTTTCTTTAAGACTGAAGGCCGAACTCACACATCCACCTGACTCCAGGAGCTGGGGCTTTAAGGAAAGTAATCATTATCATGAGACTCATGACACAATCACGAGAGTTGGCAACACCGCTTTCACTTCTGTTTAAAGGGTAGTTACTTTCCAGCAGGCTCTTAAACACAACACTCCAGTGATTGAGTTGCAGTTCTCACAGGAGAATATTTAAAACCAAACACCAAGAAAATTCCACATTTTAAAGTTGAGGAAAAAAATTGAGACTTCTGAGGTATTTCAGGGCCACCACATGCAGGAAAGGAAAATAAACAGGCCCAGGAGCTCTGGGCAGCTCTTTGTTGTGAAAGAAAGTTGGAGGGTCAAATCTTCTAGTTCTTAATCAAGTAAAACTTCTATTGCCATCAGCGCCTCCACTCACAGATATTAACATGGGCTCAATAACTATACACTTCATACTTAAATATCTGAGCCATCTTATCCAGGACAAATAGGTTAGACATTTTTCAGAGTGGTAGCCGTGTTAGTCTGTATCAGCAAAAAGAACGAGGAGTCCTTGTGGCACCTTAGAGACTAACAAATTTATTTAAGCATAAGCTTTCGTTGGCTAAAACCCACTTCATCGGATGCATGCAGTGGAAAATACAGTAGGAAGATATATATATATACACCCAGAGAACATGAAAAAAATGGGTGTTGCCATACCAACTCTAACGAGACTAATCAATTAAGGTGGGCACTCACATTGTGAGGCACTCAGATGTTAGGTTTCAGAGGAGCAGCCGTGTTAGTCTGTATCCGCAAAAAGAACAGGAGTACTTGTGGCACCTTAGAGACTTACAAATTTATTTGAGCATAAGCTTTCGTGGGCTACAGCCCAGCCCACTTCATCGGATGCATAGACTGGAACACACAGCAAGAAGATATTTATACATATAGAGAACATGAAAAGGTGAAAGTAGCCATACCAACTGTCAGAGGCCAATCAATTGAGATGAGCTATCATCAGCAGGAGAAAAACAACAACCACTTTTGAAGTGATAATCGAGATGACCCATAGAAGGTGTGAGGATACTAAACATGGGGAAATAGATTCAATTAGTTGTAATGACCCAACCATTCCCAGTCTCTGTTCAAACCTAAGTTAATTGTATCTAATTTGCATATTAATTCAAGTTCAGCAGTGACTCTTTGGAGTCTGTTTTTGAAGTTTTTTTGTTGCAAAATTGCCACCTTCAAGTCTATCACTGAGTGGTTAGAGAGGTTGAGGTGTTCTCCTACAGGTTTTTGAATATTATGATTCCTGATGTCAGATTTGTGTCCATTTATTCTTTTGTGTAGAGACTGTCCGGTTTGGCCAATGTACATGGCAGAGGGGCATTGCTGGCACATGATGGCATATATCATATTGGTAGATGTGCAGGTGAACGAGCCTCTGATGGTGTGGCTGATGTGATTAGGTCCTATGATGGTGTCACTTGAATAGATATGTGGACAGAGTTGGCATTGGGCTTTGTTGTAAGGATAGATTCCTGGGTTAGTGTCTAAGTTGTATGGTGTGCGGTTGCTGGTGAGTATTTGCTTCAGGTTGAGGGGCTGTCTGTAAGCAAGGACTGGCCTGTCTCCCAAGATCTGTGAGAGTGAGGGATCATCTTTCAGGATAGGTTGTAGATCTTTGATGATGCGCTGGAGAGGTTTTAGTTGGGGGCTGAAGGTGACGGCTAGTGGCGTTCTGTTACTTTCTTTGGTGGGCCTGTCCTGGAGTAGGTGACTTCTGGGTGATGGGACCACATAAGTACCCCAGGTAGAGTGGGAACCTCTCTATACCACTGCTGGCCCTTCCCTGGGTTTTGGCCCCTTCTTTTCACTTATGCCCCTCAAATCTCCCTCTTTTCAGAATATAACCTTGGCTCTTCTGAGTCTCCTGCGTTCTCTCTCCAACATCCCCAACCCCTGCAGAGGGATTCCTGTTTTACAGGCCATTACCAGCCCTTTCTGATCTTAATCACCCTGCCTCTGTTTGTAAACAAAATACTGACTCCCTGCCCCGGGGGCACCTGTCCTCTGCAGAACTCACATTAACGCCCATGCTGCAGTTAGGAGCTCTACCTGGGAGCACACCTCCTGTATGAAAGTCACCCACCTGGGCCCCCACAAATGGCGCCCCATAGATAGCTTGTGATTCCTCTCTTGTTATGCATTCCTGATGCAACAAGAAACTGTTCAAAAATACCCTGACTTTCTAGAGATGTTACGGGGAAATGCTGACTAACCACTGCCCTACAACTCTCCAGTTATAAGCTCTCTGCTTTAATTCCCCTCCCACTGCTAGGTCTGTTCCTTTAAGGCAGCGTGGCTTCTCTCTCCCCACACAGCCCTTTCCCCAATCTCCAAAATGTGGCTGTGCCTGGCTTTGCGTTTGCAGCCCCGTTTCACTGCAGAGACACATCCTAAGGGTCCTATTTTGTCTCCCTGTACAGGCTGGAGGGGGATTTCATCCCACATTCTGAAAGGTGCTAAACTCCCATGGAAATCAATGGGAATTAGGTGCCTAAAATCTTTGTGGATCTGGGCCTTCCTCTGTCTTCTTTCTGCTCCGCCTGTTCCGGGGGCTGCTTGGGTGCTCAAAGATGAGGAATACAAACCCTCACACTGCAGAGGATTCTCACTTAATCTGTCCTCCTTTATTCCTTTTCCATTGCCTCTCTCTGGCTGGAGAGATGGGGTCCAATCACTTCCCACCGCCTGTCTTGTTGTGGCGCAGGCAGGAACCAGGGGCACTGAGATAAGAGCTTTATTAAAGGCAGCCTGGTACAGAGTCAGTACAGTTAACTCTTTCAGTGCCTTACAACCCCCCCCCCCCCCACACCAGTGATAACTCTCACCTGGTGAATCCACACACTCGCTAATTCTCCCCAATGTCTCCCCCCAGTGTAGCTTAGTGCTCAGCGACAGGGACAGATTTGGAGCCGGGGGGGCGGCTCATCTTTTTAAAAAGTTCTCCAAAACAGAGACAAACGTGGTGCTAGGAAGCAGGACCTCTTGGGTTCTAAGACCAGCGTTGTTACTGACATGCAGTGTGACTTTGGTCACTTCCCCCTCTCTCTCTACCTCAGTTTCCCCATTTGTAAAATGAGGTTAATGATATTGATCAATCTCAAAGGGGTGTAGTGCGGCCCAATTAATTAGGGATTATATGCAGAGCATTTAAAAAATAGGCCGCTGTCAAGAATCTGATCTCAGGGTAAATCCAGAGCAACCTCGCTGAAGTCAATGGAAGCAGGGCCCGATTCTGATCTCAGTTACTCCAGTGTAACTCCACTAAAGGTAATAGTCACGACCGGATTATGGTTTCAGTTACCCAGCTGTGATCCAGAGTGACTCTAATGCAGTCAGTACAGTCAGGGCTGGATTCCGATCTCAGTGATCCTGGTGTAAATCCAAAGTGACTCCTCCGCTGCGGTTAGAATGTGTCCCACAGTCTGCTGATTAAATTCCCATATCAATAACAGCACAGACAGTTAAACTGCAGTGATCCAAGCCAGGCGTATTTTAGAGAGAGAGAGAGAAACACCACACTGATCTCTGGACAGGAGATGTCAGATGTGGGTAAAAGTCACAGGCAATACAGAGGCGAGATCTCCACCTAAACAGCACCTTGATTGGACAGTGAGATCTCACTAAAAGAGCAGGAATCAGGAAGTGCTGGAGGGTGTGTGGTGTAATGGGGCGGGCTCCTGCAGCCTGAGTCCTTCCCACTTCTCAGGGGGCAGCAATCGTTTTTGCTTCCCGTGGTACTCAGCATTGAACTGCAGTTTCCTGACTCTCTGCTGGCCAGGCTGATCAGAAAGCAGCATGGAGGCCCCTGGGAGAAGTGACCTGCTGAGGAAGCTGAAAGCCCTGGGCAGGGAGGAGTTGGAGAGATTCAAGGATAAGCTGAGTGAAGTCCTGCTGGAGGGGGGATCTGAGCCCATCCCCAAAACACCAGCTGACCCTGCAGCACTAACCGACCTGCTGCTCAGGCACTGCAGAGGGGACTCGAAAGTGGTTCTGAAAGTCCTGGAAGATGTTGAAGCCAGACTCCAGAAAGGTAAATCTAGAGCTGACTCGATTGCTCTTCACTTGAGTTACAACACGTCTTGCGGAGTGCATATACATCTCTTACAGGGTTTGCTGATAGGCCCCCCGTGGGCCCAGGTGCAATGGTTTATGGGCAAGCATCCCAGACAGACATGCCAAACCCACACAAAAAAATGCAGAAATTGGGCTTGTTTTTGGTTTAATTGGCTTGTGGCTTCTTCTTTTTTGATCAGCTCCTGGCAAGCAGGGACAAGGAAGGGAGAGAGTCAGGGGTGCACAGTGGGCCCACCACTGTCCCAGACTGCATGCCGGGGAATCTAGTCACATAGAGTGTTGGGGTTCCTAGGGACTGGCTTGTTTTGGCCTTGTTTTGAAATGGGATTAGCTTGATTTTTCGCTTATTGTGAAAGTCGGGGTGCTTATTTACCCTGTGAAAGTTGGCAACTGTGATCCCAGAGTGCCCTGGGCCTGGCTGACTTTTTTTTGCATGGTCTTATGGGAGAACTTGTCTGCTCAAGGGCAGAGAGTGGGAGAGCGGTGGATGGAAAGGTCAAATGAGTAAAAGCTCCCTTTTGCATCAAACGGAAAATTATTTTTATACATTAATGGCAACCCAAAAAATGTTCATTTTAGGTTTGTTTTGACAAAATTGAAACTTTTGTTTCACTTTTGGCTGTTTTAAAGTGGTTTTTGATTGCTTAACAAAAAAAATTAAAGGAAACCTGGAAACAAAAAGTTTTGTTTTGAAGTGAAAAATCAAAATGTTTCCAATATGTCAACGTGAAATATTTCAGATTATTTTTTGGAGTGTTTGTTGTTGTTGTTGTTGTTTTTTAAATGAACAAGTTAGCCAAAGTGACACCAATTCACAGAACATTTTGGTGTGGCTGAAGCTGAATTTTTTTTTTTTTTTGGGGGGATTGACAAAAAGTCATATGAAATTTTTTTTGTCCATCTCTAGTCCTGGCCTGTTTTTACCTTTCAAGTTTACTCTCTCCTACGTCTCTCCCACAGCTTCGAGCCATCCACAACAAGAGCGGAAGCCGTCCACTTGCACTAAAGCAGGCGATTCAGGTGAGTTGTGCTGAGCACATGAAAATCTGGCCCTGTGGTCTGTTGTATCTCTTTATCCCAAGCTCATGGTGGCGGTACCTGAGTATCTTACAGAGCTGTGTGTCTGTCACGTAATGCTAATCTTTCGCTCTGTCCGTTTGTCTGGGTGTCCGTGCAGGAGCTAGGAGAGCGTCACTCCAGGGTTAGTGCCTTCTCCTCTGATCTGGGAAGCCAACTCTCTAGTACCTCTCCATGGAGAACTCCTCTGCTCTCTCTTATCTTTAGGACCAAAGAGCCACTTCCCGCATTCAGGTGAGGAGATTCCCCCTGGTGAAGGAGGGACGCTAGCATCCGGTGAGTTGAGAATCGCTCTCGGTGATGGCAGGGGCCCTGGGGGAAATTCACTGCTGGGATGTACCATGACAGCCCCAGGGATGTATGTCGAACCAGAGTCATTGCAGGCGTTTGGGCCTGTTTGACTTTTCCCCTCAGGGAGGGGCCACATGGGGGTTGTTGCCTGATTTTAGGAGGTTAATATGATTATTTTGGATAGTATGGGTTCTAGGCTCACCAGTCAATCTGATCAGAAGATAATAAAGGTTCTTGTCCCAGAATCTGGCTACACAGAATATGCACAGGACCCTCGGGGGCATGACAGGATGCTCACACTGAGACCAATATAGTCTTAAAGACTTTTATTGAGATAAAAAGGAATTATAATCAAATGGTAAAATAATCAGAGTTACAAATGCAATACTATTATTTTAAAGATACGTATGTTATTATATACTATAACGCTTTTGATTAATATACTCACACCCTTCCTTGATGACTTGGTTATAAGAGACCAAGGACCAGCCTCGTCTCAGGTTCCTCAATTCTTGAGTGGGAGGTGCAGAGCTTAGAAGAAGCGAGAGCTAAGAACTATCAAAGCTGACTTAGAATTTCACTTAACTAACAGACTAATAAACTAAGAAAGACGCCTGAAGCTTAGATTCTTAGACACTTAGATTATATTAAATAAGGGTGTATTGTAGCATGGTGTGTCATCCCCCTTATAGAATCATAGAATCTATGATCTCCGCTCTGATCCAGTGTGGCAGTTCCTGGGTTCCTACCTGGGAGAAGCGCTCTGGGCCAAAAGGTGCTAGAGAACTGTGCTAGATATTTATCTTGATTTATTCATACTGTAATTCCACACTCCCCAGCAATTGCCTTCATGAAGAGGCATCTTTCCTTCATTGGCTCCAAGGCCGAAGCTGCAGGTGAGTGAGGCTGAAATTGACGGGGCGAAGCGGGGTCGTTTGAGGGGCCTGAGTGGCTAGAATCCAGATGCTGCCTTGGCCTGCTGCTTGGACCATCCACGCCACGTCCCCCTTTAGCTGCACTGGATTTAATCTGTTGATTGCTGGCACTGTCATCAGGCTGCTTTTTGACAGTGTTCTTCCCTGCCCTGATTGGCTATTGGTTCCGATCTCTCCCTCACGGTCTCTTCCCCTCCACACCTGCTCCTCACCCCCTCCTCCATCACCCTATCCTCTTTCCCTTTGTCTCTCTGTTTAGTTAATCTCCACCTACATTTTTTTTTTAAATTTTCAATATCCTCCAGGCTGCAGAATCTGCCTCTGGTCTCATTTGTTTTTCACAAGCCCCCAAAACCCAATTGCACTTACAAAATAATCCCCTGAAAAATGTGTTACTTGAAATAATATCTCCCCGTCTGCTGCAGGAAAACAAAGCAGGCAGGAGGATCCCACTGGGGACAACTGGGGAACGGACAAATGCAAACTGTGTCCCAGGGAGGAGGTAAGGGATTAGGTGTATTTTTTCCCTTGCTCATTGTCTGTCAGTCTCTTTCCTTATGGATTGTCTCCTTCTCTGTGGTTTCTGGCTGTGATTTCACCCTCTGAGCTGAGCCAGGGGTATTCTAACACCTCCACTGTTTAGATCAGAGAAAAGTTATTTAGGCGGGATTGTGCCTGGTGGGCCAGTCAGGTGATGGCAAATGGAGGAATCGGAAACTATTTAAGGATATGTCTTCACAGCAGAAAAAAAGATGTGTTCTTAATTACTGTTATTTATTAGGTGTATTACGATAGCCCATAGGAGCCCCAGTTATGAACCAGTACCCCATGGTGCTGGGCTCTGTATATTATGTATTAGGTGTATTACGGTAGAGCCTGGGAGAGCGAGGTGTGGACCACAGAACAAAGAGCGTTCAACTCGGGTTAAAATAGCAGTGTAGATACAGCAACTCAGCTTTTGATTCAGATCAGCAGCTCACGTTCAACCCTGTCTGCCCTATAGGCTTTAACGCAAGGTACTAACCTGATTTAAAAGCCGAGATCCTGTGTTTTTGCTGCTATTTTTACCTGTTGGCTAACCCAAGTTAATAACACACCTTGTATTTGCAAGGAAGACGTGTTCCCCGTGTGCCTTTGTCAGGGTCTGTCTGTTGGGGTACGGCTACACAGCAGCTGGGCGGTGTGATTCTCAGCTCGGGTGGGTGGCCACATACTGGCTCTGCTCCAGCTCGCGCCCCAAAACAGTAGTGTGGCCACGGACCATTATGATCATCTAGTCTGACCTCCTGCATAACCCAGGCCAGAGAACCTAACCCAGTAATTCCTGCATCAAGCCCATAACTTCTGTTTGCGCTAGAGTGTAGCTTTTAGAAGACATCCGGTCTTGATGGAAAGATTCCAGTTGATGGACAGTTCACCACATCCCCTAGGTCTGTAGTTATTCCAGTGGCCTTATGTATAGTCTGGATTTGTCCAGCTTCAGGTTCCAGCCACTGGATCTCATGGTGCCTTTGTCTGTTAGATGATCAGAATGTAGATTGGGGAGAATGCGGCTGGAAACCCGCTCTTCCCTTCAAGCACGTCTAAAGGGATCGTGTCAGTTGCGTTTATTAAATGCTGGGTTTCGAATCTCTCTCGTAATGCATCATCAGAACAGCCAGTGCACACACCATTTCCCTTCATCTTTTGGTGTCTGTTGTGCTATTTGTAACAGAGCCTGTTTATACATCAGGAGTCTGGCCAAATGCAGGTCAGAGGCCTAATCAGTTGTTTACATGCAGCTCTTCTTAGCTTCAGTGGGAGATATTCATGTAACTACGGGAATAGCTGGGCCCTGGACTGAATCGATCCGGAGTAGTCCCATCTCTCCTGGCAGAGGTGTTTAGTGCACCCACCTCAGTGCAGCCGGTAGCTTAGAGAGACGATTCATGACTCCACAGAACCTCTCTTCCTGCAATCCAGAGTGTGATCACACCTGACAGTTGTCAGTGAGGATCCCACCTCAACTAGCTAAAGATAACCAGGCATCGTAGTTGTGACCTGGGGCATCTCGGTCACCTGGGATGCATCCGACCATGGGGCTGGAATTCAGCTGATCACCGAGTCCTCTCTGCCAGATGCACTGCAAGGGTCCCAGGCCACAGCGACTGCTCCCAGCTGAATACTAGGCCACAGCAGACAAGATTCCCACCTGACAAGAGCTCTGCAGTGGGAAATCCACAGTGAAGCTGAGTTAATGCCTGTTCCTGTGTTTTAGGATCCTCCAGAAGAAATAAACCCAGAGATTATTCAGGGCTCAGATGGGAACCAGGAGACGTACAGGTGAGGATTGGGGCTGGGAGGTTGAAGTCAGCCCTTCTGCAGGAGTCTGTGTCTGTGTGCCCAGGCCAGTCCCTATCGCACTGAGACCTTCTCCACACTGGAGAATTTCACAATAAAATTCTCACTGGCGCTAACCCCCATTTATTTGCCCCAGGGGGAATGGTGACCTAGACAATGTTCTTCTGGCTTTTGGTGTGTCAATTAAATAAGCAGTGAAATTGTCTAGGGATAAGTGGCAATAACCAAAGGAATGGTGACCGTGATTGTGAAATGCTCAGGCAAATTAGAGAGGCTACAAAGGCAGAAAACGCAATTGGGGGATTTCAATTACCCCCTTACTGACTGGGTACGTCACCTCAGGACAGGAGGCTAAGAGAAAATTTCTAGACCCTGTCAATGACTGGTACAGGTCACTGTCAGAAGACAGGACACTAGGCTAGATGGACCATTGGTCTGACCCAGTATGTCTGTTCTTATGTTCTTGTAGTGGTTCCTCCCTGTCAACCTCGGCCACTCAGCCTTGCTACGCCACGTAGTGGCCGATAGCCAATTGACAAGGGACTAGTGTGGTACGGGTCAGAAAAGACTCTAGGGCCCTGGCCCCTTTGGCAGGGCAGCACAGCTGGCAGTCTTTTAGCTCAGCTCCCTGGCTGGGGCAGACAGCAAACAGTCAGGCTCAAGCCTTGTGGGTAGAGCAGAGCAGTAGCAATCTATAGTAAACACAGACAAGCCATCCGGCCTAAATTGAGTAGGCTGCCACCCAGAGGTGGGGTTGGCAGTAGGGGGACCCGGGCCCACTCTACTCCAGCGGGTCCCAGTCCAGCACCCTACCAGTGGCGAGTGGTTCCCCCATGGGTCAGCGGGGGTCCTACTGAAACATGCTGACTGTGGTTTCAGCACCACCACCAGACTAATGTCTGGTTTCCCTGGGCTACTTCCAACCCCTACCTGTTCGTAGAGCTCCATTGCTTGCAGGCCCTCAGTCTCCTTGGGGTACTCTGCAGCTGACGGCTCCTGGGGGTATTCCTCTAGTGGCAGTCCTAGTGGTTCCTCAGGGTATTCAGCCAATGGCAGCCTCCACAGTTTCCCTCCCTCGGGGTCCTGCTCCAAGAGCAGGGGTTGGCACAGCTTGGTCCCTGGTCCAGGGCCCAGCAGCAAGTCCGACTCCTTCCCTGGCCAACTGAGCTGGAGGTCCCGCTTCTTATGCTTCCCGTTCTGCCCCTCCACTTCTGGCGCAAGGGACTGGCCCGGCCTGGCTCTGCCCACCAGAGGGTGGGACGTGGTTCCTCCCTGCGGGCCTTGGAGGGAGGCCACTCCGCCTCACTAAGGTTCTTATGACAGCAACTCAGTTAGTCCAGGAAATGTGGGATGGTTCCATCTAGTGCTGCTTAGCCCTGTTCTTTTATTTTCCCCCCCTCCCCGCATTGTGCAGGGTTCACCTCCCCGGGGCAGGCTCGTTCCGTTGCTCTGAAACCGAACTGGGGCTTGAGGTGAGGGCAGCCGTGACTGTCCAATACAGATACGGCTTCTGGGATCAGCATCTGAGTGTATGGAGCACTCCTAAATGGATGATCGCTGGCCCTTTGTTCAGCATCCAGGCAGAACCGGCTGTGGCCGTGGCAGCCGTTCACCTCCCGCACTTCCTGTGTCTCAGAGGTACGGTAGCCAGGGGCAATAACGGGGCTTGACACCTTGACTGAGAACTGGGAGGTAGAGCCCAAACCATGTGCCTCAGATACAACTGTTCACCCCCCTCTCTTCATGTGTTTCAGAGGCAAGGTAGGAAAGTAATAATTGTAATCCCAATCATACCTATCACAAAATCATGAACGGTGTGGTGAAAGTGTTATTTATCCCTTTACATAACCCAAGAACCAAGTGTCACTCAATGAAAGTGATAGGCAAGATTCTGTGCATTAACCTTTGTAGATTTGGCAACACCAAAAGGATTCACGAATCTTTGTCGTCCCCTCCTCTCCTGTCCCCTCAGAATTATTCTTTTTTTGCACGGGGTGGGGGGAAGCCTAAAACAAAAAATTACAAAAAAATTTGAAATGTTTTATTTTAACATTTTTGAAAATATTTTTGGGGGTTTTTTTTGGGTTTTTTTATTTTTAGAAGTTCAAAATCATTTAAAAATGGTTGAAACTGAAACAAAATGTTTCATTCCATCTGAAACAATTGGTTTTTTTTTACTTTCAAAATTCCAACAAACCGAAAAATGGTTTTCGCCCACCTTTAATCACAATGCATAATCGCTATCATGATGAGGGTCACAGTTGTAACCCTAATATCAGAAATATTTCTGCAATCCCAATGGCTATGTTAATCATATTTACAACCATAGTTGCAGTCATGATCAATCACAATTATAATCAAATAATAATTGTTACTGGAATTTTAATCACACCCATAGTTATAATCTTAACTGAAACAGCTGTAATCAGAATTTTAGTCATTACCACAATCTTAACTGAAATGACAGCTCTAATTACAATTTTAGTCATTGCCACAAACTTAATTGAAATTTCAGCCCTGATCACAGTTATAGTCACTACCACAATTGCTGTCAGAATCAGGATTGTATTGATTTTTACCATTTTAATTTTGATTGTAACCTATTTACACTGATGGTTACAAATTTGATGAGTGTCATAGTTGTGATCACGATCATCAATATAGTACTGAGCACTATTAATACAGGGCTTTTCATCCATAGATCTTCAAGTCCTTTACCAAGGCTGATTGAAGTAGGAATGACTGGACTGTGAGCTTTGATTTAGCCCTGGGAGTGTAGATTCTACAGGGCTCTGCTCCCATTTCCAGGAGTCTGTACATATGGACCATGCTACACTGGACAGTAGCTGCTTGGCTGTCCAGGAGTAAATACAAACCCAGGCTAGCAGTAAGTAAGGGAGCAGGCTGGGAGCTCCCAGGGAGCAGGCTGGGAGCTCCCAGGGAGCAGGCTGGGAGCTCCCAGGGAGCGGGGTCAGACCGAGCATAAGGAAGGGGGGACATCTGGCGCCAGCACCAGAATCCAAGCAGCCCCCAGAGCTGCTTCCGTAAGGGGGGCAGGAACAGGTGTTTGCAGAACTCAGGTGGATACGTGGCCTCTCTGACAGCAAGAAATCACGACAAGCTAATGGAGCATCATTTGCTTTGTGTCCTACTGACAGGGGCTGACACCTCCTGGATGCAAATCGCCCATTTCATCGAGGAGGGGATGACCCTGGAGAAGCCAATGCAAGTGAGGCCGTTCCATGCCGTGCTGGAGAACCCCAGCTTCTCCCTGTATGGAGTGGTCTGGGGGAATCGCTCCAAACCACCAATTCTGATCCACTCCATTGTGCTGCTCTACTGGGCACTCAAGATGGCAAAGACGACTCTTCACCTCTACATCATCCCTAACGACCACTCCCGGTTCAAGGTAACTGAGAATCAGCTACAACCTACAATCGGTGTGAGCCACCCTATAGCAGAGAGCATGGAATAATTCACAAGGCATGCAGCTGGTGTGATAGCTGTGCACTGAAACATATTTCTGAAGACCAATTTCTGCTACTGTGCATTTCACTCCAACAATTCCCTGCTCTGACACTAGCGTGCTGGCCGACCTTGGGTAAGTCAGTTCCCTGCTCTGTGCCTCAATTTCTCCATCTTTAAAATGGGGATCATGATGCAGACTTCCATGTGTAATGCACTTTGAGATCTACTGATGAAAACCATTATATAAGTTCGGTATTATTATTTATTATTAATAATATTTTGTTATGTCACCCAGAAAATGACCTAATAGATTATCAGTGACAAATATAAGTTACTTATGCACCTTCTGTTTTGGTCCCAGATTTATTGTGTTCAGATAAGCTTAAATTAGACACTTCAAACTTGGCTTGTTCTGTAGATCTCACTGAGACTGAAGCATCAAGCCAATTTTGAAATAAACCGGTTCAGGAGCTTTAAAAATGATAACAGTCTAATGGCAAATGATGATGAAAAATTAATAAATAATGGACTTCTGGGTTGGTGTTCTTGTTTCAGCAGCCTGGGTTATCCAGAAGTTCTTGCTGATCCTTTGCAGTATAATCTTATAGGTTCAGAAACGGAGTCCCAGGCATGGTGGAACTTCTGCGTGGACTGTGAGGCTGATGCTATCCTCATGGAGAATCTGGAGCTGTATGTTGGCTATGTCTACCTTTCCATGTCCTACTACTTTGATAGTCATGAAGTGGCCTTGAGGCCAACAGCCCAGTTCGTGAAGAAGCAGTCCCATGAACAGGGGGAGCATGCAGAAAAGTTCCTGAAATACCAGAACAAGCAATTGTGCTGCAAGCCATCAAGAAGCCAGAGCAGGGTGAGTGGGGGAAGAGAGTGGAAGCCCTTCACCGGTCACTGTAGCTGGAGAAGACTGGGAACAGGCCCTGCTACCGGACCTCCTCCGTGTCTGAATATCTGGATGAGCAAGTGAAGGTTATCAAGCATCTGGGAGACAATCTCATCAACCTGTTGTCAGGCTTCCCGGGAGTACCCTGGTTTGTGAGGCACCTCACTACAATGTACCCTTAGTATAAGGAAGTCTTGTCTGTGCCTGCTGGGGTCAGCTCCCCAACTCCACCGACAACACAAGCACTGCCTTCCAGGCGCTCTCCCTGCAGGTTAGCTATAGGCACACTCCGCCCGCCAAGCATTCTTCTGAAATGTCCAGCCCCTGTTCCACTGAACACTTGCCGTATTCAGATTCGCTGCTCCCAAGGAAGCAGTACGCCCCAGCTTACCAGTTCCACCTCAGATCACCGCTCCACTTAACACACAGCACTGAGATGTGCTCATAGTGAAAACGAATAAAAGCTTATTTAGCAAAGTAGAGAGAGGTGAGAAGTATCAAGTAAAAGTATTGGAGACAAATGGTTACATGTGAAGCAAAATCCTCACCTGCCTTCTCGAGCCTAGACTTAATTCACCAGATACAATTGCTGTCTATTGAAGTTTAGCGCATCCAAAGTCTTTGCAGCATTCTCCTGCCAGGTTGGCGGTGACCCTGCTTTTATATGACAGAACACGCTGACCATTCCTCTCCTCAGTGCAGGATCCATGCTGTACCTCCCTACCCCTAGTTATACCCCCCAAATCTGTTGTCTTTACTCGTAAACAGTCTACCCCCCCCCCCCAGCTGTTTTGTTTTTTCCCCACAGCTTTCCTCTCTTGCTGCATTTGCAATTTCTGATTAGCCTCAGGCTCAGTAATGCAAATAGGCCTCCACTGTGAAGCAGACTAGCCAGAGAGAGAAACCTGACATGAGTTTGTTTATCACCTTCTGGTGACCTGCCTTAACTCACATACCTTCAGAAGAGAACTTTCAGTACAGATACTTAATTCCTTAAGCATTGTCCAGGCATACATTGCCTGATGATTATGATGACCAATGGGCTTCTGGCTCTTGGAGGAGACCTCACATGCCACGCTTTGGTAAACTGAATAGGCATACATCTGACCCAGGGGATTCCTGGAAAACTCTATGCACCTCTTCTGCCAGTTGGCACCAAGAGGTTCCTGGGTCACACCTGGGAGTGCTCCAGAATGGCATAGGAGAGCAGCTGTTTGGCAAGCACGTGCTGGAGGAGAGCAGCTGGTCTCTCCCCTAGGAGGTTTTATGCTAAAGACCCGTGTCCATCGTAGAGACTGTGACACACCAGTAAGCTCTCGTTCCTCTGCATATGATTTGCTGAGAAAATGATGATCTGCAGTGGGTAATTTCTGATCAGAAAAAGAGGTGTGCCCTGGGGTGGCTGGCCCTTTATGAGGAGATGGGTCTCAGCCCCACCTGTGACACTGCTAGCGCCTCTCCTCAAATGGGGAAAATGAAGATACTCATGTGATGTGGGTCATGTGACCCAATTAGGCCTCTGGTGTAGGTAAGGTAGTGGCGTGGGAGTGAACCAGAGGTTTGTCTGCTGGTGTCTCCAAGCCACAGAGAAGACAGCCCAGGGAGCGTTTCGGAGCTTTTCCTGGGGGCAGTAAAGACTCCAGATAAAAAGGTCTGGAAGTGGCTGCTCCATGAAGAGCAGAGCTGGGAGTGTAATGTGTAAATGTTGTTTAACTGTGAGGGTATCTAACCACTGGGACAACGTACCAAGGCCTGCAGTGGATTCTCTCTCACTGGATGGAGAGGGTGATGTTTATCTAAAGGATCTGCTCTAGGTCAAGCAGTGTTGTAGCCATGTTGGTCCCAGGATACTAGAGAGACCAGGTGGGTGAGGTCGTATCTTTTTGAAGTAAAAGATATGACCTCACCCGCCTCGTCTGCTCTAGTTCAAACGGGAATGATTTTAGGGCAGTTCTGTATGTCGCAGGCCACAGAAGGTCAGACTAGATGATCAGAGTGATCCCCTTCTGGCCTCGGAAGCTATGAATCTGTGCAATAAACCAGCCCCAAGCAGGGGTGTTAGTGGCCAGGAGAAAGCAGCAGTCGGGTTCTTGAAGAGAGGGGACCGAAGGTGGGGTGCCTACAGGGCCATCCCGTGCCAGGAAGGCCTGTTCTGGGGGTGGGGTCCCTGTTACAAGGGGAAATGAGCTCCTTGGGACAGGGATTGTCTTTGTCTTTGTCCAGCACCTGGCACAATGGGGTCCTGGCCCCTGATTGGGGTTCCTGGGTGCTACAATAATACAAATAATTAATAATAATAATATATGAAATTAATGGATGCAAACTATTCGCCCAGTTCATTCTGAAACTAACCTTTCCCTGAGAGAAGTCTGCCCTCCTAATGCAAGATACAGCTTTTCTCAGTCTAAACACTGGGGGGGGTGGGGGGGTAGGGATCGATCTAAATTACGCAACTTCAGCGACGTGAATAACGTCGCTGAAGTCGACGTACTTAGATCGACTTACCGTGGTGTGTTCACCGCGGTGAGTCGACTGCTGCCGCTCCCCCGTCGAGACTGCCTGCGCCTCTCGCGGCGCTGGAGTACAGGAGTCGACGGGAGAGGCTCGGGGGTCGATTTATTGCGTCTAGACTAGACGCGATAAATCAATCCCCGCTGGATCGATTGCTGCCCGCCGATCTGGCGGGTAGTATAGACACACCCTAAGTAACAAAGACCCTTCTTTCGGAGGGCGGCTGTGTGGGAGGGAAAGGGGAACTTGGCAGCCGCTGTTGTGTTTTCTCTGTGTAGCTCCAATAAAGGATGGTGCTTGTATGTTACAGGCCGTTGATGACTATGAAAAGAAGTGCCCATCAAGGCTGGTGTCGACATCTCTTCAGACCCATAAGCCCCTGACCTTTGATTCTCGTTACATTGTATCCAGTCAAGCAAACATAGAGGTGACTCCCAAGGCAAGTGAGATGATCCTCTTTTCTTCCATAGAGGCCGGAAAAACATCCTGGTTCTCTGTCCTGTTGGGGAGTGGTTAGAGCGGAGGACTGGGAGTTAAAATTCTTGGATTTTGTTCCTGCCCCTAGTAGCGAGTCAGAACAGGGGGTGCTGTGAGTCAGGACTCCCTTCTAGTCCCAGCTGTTGATAATTTGTCTAGTCAATTGCTTGACCAGGCTTGGTTCATTATTTCGTTATGAAATATACTCGAGAGACCAAATAAACAATGTCAATCAGGCTTATTAGTATGGTACAGGAAAAAGGTTCTGTACGATACCAGTCTTCGAGGAGCCGATCTGCACAGTGATGTTACATTCACCTTGCACAGAAGATGTGCTCCCCAAAGTTACACATTTCAGCTGGCATTGTTTATATGATCTTACAGGCTACACATCTCTTTACACGTCACTAAAATCCAACCCATCAGTTTGTTCCAGTTCCCTAACTTCTTTTGTTCCTTTCTTATCTTGGTTTTGGATACTAGCATTCCAGGTACTGGTCCGTGAAGGTCCTTCCCTAGCTTGTATTAAGACATAGAACAAGTGTATCTTGATCCTGACAAGTTTCCTATCTGTTTATGCCAAATGCTTACTTCAGCTACTGCAAGATGTTATGGGATACATAGTATAAGTGAACACGATTATGGTATAGACCAGTTTAGGCTACATCACTGTTGCAATATTTGTGCTTAATGTTATTGGTGCTTAATGCATACTAATAAATATGGTATGGATAATACATATTACAGGTCTGTCGCATCTTAGGCGCATTTAACATGTGCGATTTCAGCTTTACGCGGTCGGCAAAAACAAGAAAAAAACAAAAAAAAAGAGAAAAATAACAATTTAAATACTGTTTCTGTAGTGCGGGCGATTCTGCCCACCATTACACTCAATGTAATTTTGACTATACGCGGTTTTCACTTTACGCGCTGACCACGGAATGTAACCCCAGCGTAAGATGAGACAGACCTGTATTATGATTTTTTTTAATGCTAGCCAGCATATATTAGTCAACACTGCTCTGGAAGGGGAGTGAGGCCTTCTCTTTAGAGCAGGGGAGCCTGGGAGTCAGGACTCCTGGCTTCTTCCCCCAGCTTAGGGGGGAGTAGGGTCTATGGGGTTACAGCAGGGGCCCTGGGAGCCCAGACTTGTGGATTCTATTGCTGGCTGTGGAAGAGGAGTGGGGTCTAGTGGGTTAGAGAAGGAGCTTTGGACCTCTGGGTTCTATTCCCAGCTCTGCTGTGTGGACTTTGTGCCTCAGTTTCCCCAAACACAGGACTGGCTGGAGAATGTTTTTGCAATTCAAAAATTTTCTTTGGCCTGCTCTAACTAACATACCGTATCCCCTTTCCAAGCCGTGCTGGCTCAAGAGGGAGTTACCCAGAATGCAGTTCTCTTGTTTTCAATCAGGAGCTGGAGTTTTGTAACATCCAAGCAGAGTGTCTGCAGTCGTATATGGAAATCTACACCAAGGACATTCAGGGGGGACTGGAGTTCAGCTTGGTAGACAAAATCCACAAGGAGCCCATCTGGGAGGCACATGTGAGACCAGGTAGGCTCAGCTCAGGAGGAGATCACGGCAGGGGGAGAGGTTTGTGCATGGTGCCCCAATCTGCTTCTGCTGATGGCTAGTTCAAAACCTAGGAATAGGATCTTAGTCGTTGAATCCATCTCCTGTCTGACTTCCCATTTTTCTCTCTCTCTCTCTCTCTCCCTCCCAGAGGATGCGACGCTTTCTGTTTCATCTGCCCAAACTCAAACAGGTCAGTAGAAATGTACTCGGGCTCCAGTACCTAAGGCCATTTCTTCTCTCAGACAGAGCCCTCCAGTGAGAAGCCCAGAAAACAGAGCGTTAAACCCCATCTAGTCCATGTGTTGTGTGGCGTAAATGTGCAGCTGTTAAACAGCTGTCAAGATCCACAACAGAGGTGGCTACACTTCAGTGCTGGAAGAGGCATCTCTGCCCAGCACTGCTATGTGGCTACCAACTGTTGCACCCCACCCTAGAGATGGCTGCATGTTAGCACTGGGTGAAAGGTCCCTCTACATCTAGCTGCAGGGCTAAATAAGGTGACATTCGTTTGGGAAATGTAAGATTATCGAAAGGCAGCATGATAAACCTCCGTTCATTCTCTCTCCCCTTCCTCATCCTCACCTAGATGAGCATTTTGTCAACCAGCACCAAGAACAGCTGATCCAGCGGGTGATGGCAGTGGATGGCATCCTGGATTCATTGTATGGCCCCGTTCTGGACCTGGAGCAAATCCAGAGCATCAGAGCAGAGAGATCCAGCGTGGAGAAGATGAGGAAGCTGTACGAGCTGGTGCCGAAATGGGACAATGACTGCAAAGACCGGCTCTACCAGGCACTGAAGGAGAAGCACAGACCTCTAGTGGAAGAGCTTGAGGGGATATAGATTGTCCCTTGGGGGCAGCAACATTCTAGTGGGGGGACAGGATGTGCTTCAAGATCTCCTCCCAATTCCAAATGACCAGCCGGAGTCCATAACCCATAACAGTGTCAGTCAGGTGACAGTCTTCTGCTTCTTAACACACCCAGCTTATTGTGCTAAGGTGAATATTTGTCTCGTGATGAGAACAGCTGGGGTGTGGGAGTGGGGATTCCTGGGTGATGTTCCTGGCTCTGGAAGAGGAGTGGGGTTTAATGTTTGGTGAGGGAGCAGGGCTGGGAGTCAGGTTTCCTGGGTTCTGTTTCCTGAGCCGAACTGGGGGGGATTGAATTCCAAAGTCAAGGTTCCCTCATGGAAAATGCTCTGCTGGCTACTCACTTATTTAGGCTCCACTTCTTCAGTTGTCTGGACTGCTGTGCTTGGGAGTCGCCTTTGAGACTTCCATGAGGGTCTTCGTAGGCAAAAGTATCGACCCGAACAGATCCAACTACCAAAGAGCTCAAGTGCCTTCATCGTCCGCAGGGGAATGTACAGAAATGATATTAAATCTCTCCTGTGGGGTGGGTGTGCTGGGAATCCGACCCCCAGTTTGGGGAGATTAAGGTCATCTAAGGTCCCCAGTTATTTCCAGTGGTCTGTAGCTAAGGAAATGGTCAAAGGCGAGTGAGCCATTTCTGATGCCACCTTTGCTGCTGTCAACTAGAATTACTAGTACAGGTCTGCCTCATTTTACGCTGGGGTTACGTTCCGCGGTCAGCGCCTAAAGCGAAAACCGCGTCTAGTCAAAATTACATTGAGTGTAATGGCGGGCAGAATCGCCCGCACTACAGAAACAGTATTTACATTGTTATTTTTCTCATTTTTGTTTTTTGTTTTTTTTCTTGTTTTTGTCGACCGCGTAAAGCTGAAATCGCACATGTTAAATGCGCCTAAGATGCGACAGACCTGTACTCTGCACTGACCCTCCCAGCTAGAATATCAGTACTTTGCACTGACTGAGTACCTGGAATCCAAAGGACTCCCTGTGCTTTTGCAGTGTTGCATCCAGAGAGTGGAAAACCCGATCTGTGTAGGCTCCAAGAGGGTCTGAACTTGATGGAACAAACTTTCCAGACAACAAGCCCCTCTCTCTCTCCCTCTCCCCCTCTCTCCCTCCCTCTCCCTCTCTCTCTCCCTCCCCCTCTCTCCCCCTCCCTCCCTCCCCCTCCCTCTCCCTCTCTCCCCCTCCCTCTCCCTCTCTCCCTCTCTCTCTCCCTCTCTCTCCCCCTCCCTCCCCCTNCCCTCTCTCCCCCTCCCTCTCCCTCTCCCTCTCTCTCTCTCCCCCTCTCCCTCTCTCTCTCTCTCTCTCTCTCTCTCTCTCAAAGGTGTCACATTAGCACTGGGGGACTGGAGGCTTCATGGTACTGCAAATAGAGTAGAGTGAACAATGGATTTTCTGGCTTGGGGGCTGAACCAGAAAATCCAAACAAAAAAACCTGTTCGATTTGAACGGAAAACGGTTTCTTTCCTTTTGTTGTTGAATCGAAAATAATTCTTTTAGAATCGGCCAAAACGTTATGAGTCAACTCAAAACCATTTTTGTTGTTGTTGTTTTTTTAGTTGATTCGGCTATTTCAGGTGTTTTCCACATCGTTTTTTGGTTTGGTTTGAATTGGCCAAATCAGAACACCTGTGTCTGATTCAAAAAGTCTGATCAATTTTTTTTCCAACCGAAACTATTCATCGAATTTGACGGGGGTATCGGGCTTTTCTTCACATGGCCAATAATCTTTCTCACCTGAGCAATCACACTGACATCAACCGCTCGTTTTTTCCAACTTCCACATTCTTGGAAGGTGCCCACAATCTCAACACCATCCTTAGCAATATGTATTTGTCTGGTGAAATTGGTGCCTGGGCTGGATGGCATGTAGTGAATGAGATGGGAATTTCATGGATCATCAATGTTAAGGCCAGGAGAGACCATTGTGATCATGTCGTCTGACTTCCTCCATAACAAGCCAGAGAACCTCCCTAATGAACTGGACACTCCAATGTAGATTCTTCTTAGAGTTATTGTCCGTATATATATTCTATTGTTTGGTGCATGAGCGCCCAGGGCACTTTTGATCAGCAGCACCCATTGGGGCAGTGCATTCACCCTGAGCACCCTCATGACTGCAACCAAAGGCATGTAGGGCCAGGCTATCCCAGATGCCCCTCAACTCCCTCTCAGCTCTGAGTTGGAGTTTTCACACTTAGCCTCTTCACCGCACTGTGTGGCCTTCTTTTATCTTGTCAATACATTGTAAGCAGACAGTAGTTAAGATAAAGTTTTGGTGTTAGGTATTTTTGGGTGGAATTTGTCGTCGTTGTTCGGAAAACTTTCCTTTTCCATTCCTGGGAGGTACTTGGTGCTAGAGCTGGTGAAAGTTTTCAGATGAAACCTCTTTTTTTTTTTTTTTTTTTTTTCTTCTTCCCCCACTGAAAAATGCATATTCAGGTTGACCGAAACATTTTGGAGTTCAATTCACCAAATTGTTTCAGCCCTCCCCCGCACCCCAAAAAAATCCAAAAAAGATGAAATGTTTTGTTTCAGCTTTTTTTTTTCTAAATGAAACTTTTTGACTTGAAATGACTTTTTTCATTTTTCATTTTACTTCCATTTTTATTAAAAAAAGGTAAAGACCAAAGCATTTATTTTTGGGTTGAACAAAATATTTTGTTTGACCTGAAACTAATTAATTACTTTTCATGTTCTTTGCATTTTTCTGAAAAATGTTCCTTTTGGGTTGACCCCAAACCATTCATTTTTTCCCCCATTTTTCAGTTCAGAAAACTGAACCAAACCATCAGCTATTCCCACAACTCGGTCTGGTTCTGCTACAGGTGTCCTGACTGAGCACGAGTTCCTCACATGTAACAACTCCCCATCTCGTGAAGCAGTGATGCTGTTAAAGGACAGCCACACACAATGCCTACCCTCCCTGGGGGGAGGGCATGTTGCTGACAGATGTGCCATTGGTAAATTATTTTCAAAGAGGATGCAGCCAGCAAGGGAATATCCCCTCCAGATGTTTCTCCTTGAATCTATGAGTCCAGTTTCTGACCCTGGCTTACCTGATGTTGAAACATCTGAATGGGTCTCATCCAGTAGCGTAGCTAGGGGGGCAGCAGCCGCTTTCCCACTGAGCACAAGTGGCGCCTTTTCAATTTCTTGGCGCCTTTTTAATTTTTACTCACCCGGCGGCGCTCCGGGTCTTCAGCGGGACTTCAGCGGCGGGTCCTTCACTCGCTCTGGGTGTGTTCGGCGGCACTGAAGGACCCCGGCGCCGAAATGCCGCCGAAGACCCTCATCAAGAAGTGAGGCTGTTGCGTTTGCAGGCTGGTGGTTTGACTCTGGTGACAGAGGTAGGAAGAAGTGTAAGGTCCATTGTTTTCAATGAATGGCTTCTGTATGCTTGTGTCTACTCCGCTGAAAAGAGCTACCGCAGCTCCGCCAGGAACTAAAAACTGGCTTGTGATTAAGGCAAGTGTCCATGTGATTAAAGCAAGTGATTATGGTTGTAACCCCGCCCACAAGGTTCTCCCTCCCAGGGGAGGCTCACAAGTACTGATTCACATAGATTCTCCAGACACCAGCAGACAAAGAAAGGGCTTTTGGATAAACAGCCTGAGTTTAAACAGATTCGAGGCCTTCTTCCTGATCCAGCAAACAGACAGGACCTTCTGTCCAAGGCAGACCCCAACCCTTGCAGAAGGGTTGGAAGGGCTTGACCTGCTAGGGCCCCATAAGACCAATGGGTGACCTCTGGTAAGGTTTTAACGTGCGTGTCGGTTCTTGTATTGTTTTGATATTTTCTTTGTAATGCTTTCACCTTAAGAATAAATGTGCTCGCTCAGAAAGAGCGGTGTGGTAACATAACTGCGGGCGATGCAGGGGCATAGCCTCTGGAGAGATAGCAAAGCATGGACACTGGCCTTTTAAGCAGTCTGCTTGCTGGGAATAGCCTGAACACCCTGATCGGGGTGGGGGGGAGACATGGGTCTCTGCTCAAAACAGATGATGGTGGGGGAGCCAGGAGCCCAGAGTGGATGCCCTTGGTGGACCATGAGGCGGTAGCAGAGGTGCCGGTGCCCTGAACTGTAACAGAGGGGATTCAGGATTACATCACCTGGTACCATCTCTGCGATTCTGGCTTCCACGGTTCTGATGGCACTGGTGCAGATCACCATGGTGCCCGTGATCTTGGTACCTCCCACTCCGGTACTGATAAACAACAGGGCCAATCTTGTTAATGCAGGACCTTGCCACCTGGGATTTCTCTCTTCAGTACCGGAGGCCCCTCTGTTTGCTTCTACTAAAGTGCTCCCATCGGTACTGACCCGAATACCTTCTTCTCTGCCAGCGTCGCAAAGAGCTCACTCCATTCAGGCTCCAAGTTCTCCTACAGGGACAGCTTCACCGTTCCATGCGGAATATTCCTTTCCCTTCATGGTGTCTTCCAGGCCGCCCCTTGTCCTTGGGAGGAGCTCCCCATAGATACTCGCAAACCTACCTCATTATCCTCCTTCAAAACCCTCCTTAGAACTCTCCTTTGCCATGATGCTTACATAAAACTTGACAACGGCTAGGCTGCTGCTGTGTTGAGGCCGCTCCCCGTAATGCAGTCCAGTATTTCTCCAGTATTGTTTCCTTGTACTTCCCCATCTGTCTATTGGTATCCACCTGTTGTCTCTTGTCTTGTACTTTAGATTACAAGCTCTTTCGGGGCAGGGACTGTCTTTTTGTTCTGTTTGTACAGCAATGGGCCATGACGGGGGCTATCAGACAGTGCGGTAATACAAACAGTAAATTATGATCAGAATGTCCACACTCTGCCTCTCGGTCTGGCTTCTCAGGCATACTCCCAGAATGTTGACTCCCTGTCTAGTCCCCCTCTTCTTGGGATGGTGGGCCCAGATACTCTAGGCCCCCAGACCAGTGCTGACCCCCAAGTCTCCCCAGTAGCTTCAGCTAAGTCAGAAGAGACCATGGGATCATATAGTCAGATTTTTTAGAAAAAGCATCCAATCTTGTTTTAAGAGTGGAGAATCCACCATGCTAGTTAGTAAATTGGTCCAATGGCTAATTACTCTCAATGTTAAAAAGATACACCTTATTTCCGTCTGAATTTGTCTAGCTTCAGCTTCCAGCCATTGGATCGTGTTAGAACTTTATCTGCTAGATTGAAGAGCCCATTATTAAATATTTGTTGACAGGTTTGGTTACAGAGACCCCCTTGGGACTGTCACCTGATGTGCTGAAATTACCTCTGAGCCCATTTTCCCTGGCAGCTTGGGACTCCAGAACCCTGTTTTGTTCAGCCAGACATGCACGCCTGCTGCAACACAGACCCAGGGTCTGAACCACGTCCCCAAAGCTTCAGGCTTTAACTGAAAACCACTAAGCAGGTACTCCTGTCTCCAGCACCCAGACACCCAGCTCCCAATGGGATCCAAACCCCAAATAAATCCATTTTACTCTGTATAAAGCTTATACAGGGTAAACTCATAAATTGTCCGCCCTCTATAACATTGATAGAGAGATATGCACAGCTGTTTGCTCCCCCAGGTATTAATCACTTACTCTGGGTTTCACTGAGCTGGGGCAGGGGGTGCGGACTCTGGGCTGGGGGGTTCGCAGTGTGGGAGGGGGCTCTGGGCTGAGCCTCGGGCAGGGGGTTAGGGTGCAGGAGGGGGTGCAGGCTCTGGGAGTGAGTTTGATTGGGGGGCACAGGGTTGGGGTGCAGGAGGGGGTGCAGGCAATGGGAGGGAGTTTGGTTGTGGGGGGCTCAGGGCTGGGG
>QXTE01000549.1:90195-148322 GCA_003942145.1 Platysternon megacephalum | reverse complement strand
GGCTGGGGTGCAGGAGGGGGTGCGGGCAATGGGAGGGAGTTTGGTTGGGGGGGCTCAGGGCTGAGGTGCAGGAGGGGGTACAGGCTCTGGGAGGGAGTTTGGTTGCAGGGGGCTCAGGGCTGGGGTGCAGGAGGGGGTACAGGCTCCAGGAGGGAGTTTGGTTGTGGGGGGGCTCAGGGCAGGGGTGCGGGGTTGCAGGCTGTGGCCGGGTAGAGCTTAAAGAAAACCCTGTTACAAGAAAATACAAACCAGACTAGCAAAATAGAAATGACTCTGTCCCCATTACTCCATTTACAGAAAAGTTGGTGACTCCGACTAGTTGAGACAATTTAACTGGAACAGTTTGGCTAAAATCAAAACCACATTCAAAGCAAAGAATTAAAATAGAAGAAGTGATTTTTCCTTCCCAGTTTTCCCTGGCTCGAGTTACCACTGCCAGGGGGTGCCACTGTTGGAGGGTAACATTATCACTAAACTGCTGCAAATACTCCAGGGTTAGGAACACCAGCCTGCTCCCTGCTCCCGGGCTCAGCATCTCCCAACTCACCCAGGGCACATGGCCCTTTGCAAAGCAGCTGCCCTGACTGCTCCCGCTCCTGGAGTCTGACCCCAGCAACGGGGAACCTATTGGAGCAGATCCAAAACTACCACCCCCAATTCCAGAAGCTTCTGGATGTGGAGTCCTTAATCTGTCTAGCACCAATGACCCAGACACAGCTCACTCCTGCCCTCCCCGCAAAGGGTCTCTTAAAGAGATATCTCCCTATTAGGCACATGGGTTACAATTGCCTTTGGAGAGAAATTATAGAGCAGGGGCTGTCGATTCGTCAGACCCACTTGGGATAGTCACAGTGAACTGGTTTGGACGGTGAGGGATGTGGGTCCCTGCCCAGAGAGAGGTGATGGCTGGAGGCGCCTGAGACCTTGAAGATATCCCTAGAGCAGCTCACGCAGGCTGCCAAAAGTGCAGGAACCTTGCAGCCGTGACACATGTGATCTCGATTTCCATATTTAAAGAAGCAATAATGACACTGCTGATCATTTGGGAAAGTTTCTTCCCCCTCCACAGTATAAGTTGCTTTAAACAGTTCTGGCCAAGTAACTCCCCTGGTACCTCACCTGAACATGTCACCATCTGACAGTGATCCTGTCTCTCTCTCTCTCTGCTGTAATCTAGTCTGTTGTAACTCTGAATATTCTCGTTATCTATATAAGGGATCAACCCTTTTAGAATTTTGCTCAGCTCTTGGGCTCAATGGCATCTTGTGGCCGTGAGTTCCACAGGTTACTGGTGCATTAAAGAGAACAGAATATTCACCACCTCTAAGAGGTTATTAGAAGGGATTTGAATATGTGACCACTTAGTTACCAATGATAACACTTTCCACTGCTCCACCCTGTTTGAATGACAGCAGGTAAGAAGAACAGTTTTGAGTGTTAAGATGCTTTGGGCTGGAGGGGTGGGATTAAAGGGAAGACCAAAGCCATAAAATGCCAGGTGCAGTACAGAAGCAGATGGAGCTGGTCCCTACCTCAGAGAGGTTATAATGTAAACAGGGCCAAGGCAGCAGTAATAAAGACGCAGGTTTCAGACATTCCTAGAGAAGGTTGTCCCTTCCTAACACCCCCTTGTACCTTGTACCTCCACGGGAAACTGAATAGTGATGACAGTTAGGCAGGGTCCAATACATGACTTATGAATACTGTCTCTTGGCCGTGCATTTTATCTCTTTGTCATAGCTCTGAAGTCTCCAGCTTGCGTACGTGCCCCGTGACATAGCGGTACCATTCGGTGACACATGCACCCCTGCTCTGCCCGTGCTCTTAGATGAGGGCATGAAAGGGGGTGTGCTCTCCACCGCCTTCTCCATTCCTTGGTGGCAAAAGTTGGAGCTTCCTATAGCATTTGCTTTGATTAGTCAGCGTTTCAAAATTCCTATTGTGTATATAGTTATAGACAGTAGCAGTTAGTGTACATGTTACTGGGTTGTTGTAGCCATGTTGGTCGCAGGATATTAGCGATGAGGTGGGTGATCAGAGATATTACCTCAGCTGCCTTGTCTCTTTAGTGTATAGAATTAGCGTAGATAGTTACAGTATTTAGTAGTTGGTTGGTGGATTTATTGTGAAAAAAGCCCCAGTGTTAAGCAGTGTGTCACGTGCAGGGCTGTTATCTCTGTCTCGGATTTGACTTGGTGCTGGCCGTGTGAGGGACAAATGCCCTGTTCATTCCTCCTTCCCGCGGCTCATCGATCCTATCCTAAAGCTACTCCTAAGTACAAAGAATGTAAGAGGCTGGATTTATATGGCCGAAAGGCTTATTCCACAACTACTCTTCAAATGAGAGTGGCCGATTATCAGGCTCTCTTTTCTCAATATAATTGTATTAATTTATCTGTGTTTTCTAAATTTGCTGACAAGGCGTCAGAGGAATATAAGAGAAGTTTCTGGCTCTAGTTTCAGGGCACCTCACAGCCCGAGCATCCCTTCAAGCCGCCTTTGATGCCGCTGATATGGCCTCACGTTCCATTACCACTCCGATTTCCATGAGGCACCTTTCCCGGCTGCGGGCTTCTGGCCTTCCAAAGGAGCTGCAAAGTGCAGGAGAAGACTTACCCTTCAAAGGGGCTAAACTGTTTCCCACCAAAACCGACGATGCGATGCACACCTGGAAGGACTCCCGTGCAACGCTTCGTTCACTAGGACTTTACACCCCAGTTACAAAGAGGAGACAGTTTAGGCCACACTCTGGCTCTAGACCCTCTTTTCAGCAGAGGTCCCCGTATTTGAAGGTTGTGATGCTTCCTGGCACTACCCAGGGCTGTGAGGCACCTCACTACCACCCACCCTTAGCACGAGGAAGCCTTGTCCATGCCCGCTGGAGGTCAGCTCCCCAACTCCACTGGCCTCTTGCAGCACAAGCGCTGCCTTTCAGGTGCCCCACGTGCCATACAGGTTAATGAGAGGGACACACCAGCCCCTGAGTCTGCTGAGCATCCCCCTGGAGTGTGCCCTGCCCCTGTTCCCTGGGCACTCACAGAATTCACAGACCCACTGCTCCCAAAGGAACGGTACGCCCGGCTTACCAGTTCCACCTCAGGATCGCCGCTCTGCTCAACACGCAACACTTCGATGGGTTTATAGTGAAAACAAGACGACATTTCTTTAACAAAGAACAGAGATTTGAAAACAAGCAAGTAGCATGAATGGAAACTAATGGTTGCATGTAAAATAGAACACACTTTCTTGAGCCTAACTGAATTCACAAGACAGTCTCCTGTCACATAAAGGTCAGCTCATCCAAAGTTTCTCTCCCTGCGTTAAATAGCCTNTTCTTTAACAAAGAACAGAGATTTGAAAACAAGCAAGTAGCATGAATGGAAACTAATGGTTACATGTAAAATAGAACACGCTTTCTTGAGCCTAACTGAATTCACAAGACAGTCTCCTGTCCCATAAAGGTCAGCTCATCCAGAGTTTCTCTCCCTGCGTTAAATAGCCCGATGGGCTGTGATCCTCCATTTATAAGACAAGCCAGCTGGCAGCTTGTCCCCTCGGTGAAGGATACGTGGGAGTACTTCTGCACCCCCAGGTATAGGTCCCGCAATTTATTGTCTCTGTTTGTAAAAAGGATAAGCCCCTGTTGCTTGTTTTTTCCTGTCTAGAACCTCTCCTGGAGACTTTGCAATCATTTGCCTCCTGAAATTCCTTTGCCTTTCCAATAGGATTCCTGATTTTCATTTGCCCTTTACACATCACAGTATCTGTAGTTACATGACTGTTACTCTGTTCTTGCCTTCTGATAGCGGTGATGCAAGATAACAAGATACATTAAATACACAGTAATTAGTTTGTAGTATTATCTTCTGGTTCATGTGCCTCCTACAAACCTCTTAAACCATCTAACTTCAGGCCATAGTATCACTACTGAATTATTAGCTAATGTACATGCATAAAAACAATGCGTGCAGCATGAAACTAAATGGCTTGAAATAAGGAATTATTTCATGGCGCTAACTTCCAGTTATATGACTTACTGGAAATTATAGGCATCAAATATCTATAAGCACAGTGTGATTCCTGGAGATCTTCGTGCCTTGAACATCATTGATAAGAACATGGTGGCATGACTTGCCAGGATTGCATATGCCAAGTAATAAATTATGATAAACTAAATTCATTCTGTTATAAAATGTAACCAGATTAGCCTTCACTTCCTGTCCTAAACTCTGTATGTGTGTGGGGAAGAGGCTAAACAGGTGCTGTGTCCCACACCAGAAACAGCTGCGTTTCAGTGCTGAGTGAGCGATCCCTGTGCAGCGTTGCTATGTGGCTGCGAATCAGCTGCTGTGCCCCACCCCAGATCCGTGTGAATACAGTCTGTAACGGCATGGAGATCTATCATGTTGAAAATTACTAGAGGCATGTCAGATATACCAATGATGATAATTGATTCACAACTTTGGGGTGTGTCTCTTTCTCTACCATCCCCAGAGGACCGTTTTGTCGACCAGTACAGAGAACAGCTGATCCAGCGGGTGACGGCAGTGATTGGCATCCTGGATAAATTGTATGGCTCTGTTCTAGATGAAGAGCAATATCAGAGGGTGAAATCTGGGAGCACCAACCCAGAGAAGATGCGGAAGCTGTACGAACTGGTGCCGAGCTGGGACAAGGTGTGCAAGAACCAGTTTTATCAGGTGCTGAAGACCACGCATAGACACCTCGTTGATGAGCTAGAGGGGAAGTAGTGGGGAGTACCCAGAAGCCATTGCTGCCAGCCATCCTGGAAACTATTCCTGCGTCTCCTGATTCCAAAGAGTTTCCTGGACAGTCGGCAGCTGATGGACAATGATACAAAACAAAACTTTCTCCCTCTTCACCCTCCCATCCTGTTAGATGACTCTGGTTTAATGCTTACCAGCAGATGGCGGACTGGGAGCTCTTGGGCGTAGCTCATCTGATTTTTTCCCCTATGTAAATTTTCAATGAAATGAAAAGGAAAAAAACCAAAAAAACATTTCGGTGAAAATTGTCTCTGGAATCTTTTGATTTTTTTCACTGGAAAATGGAAACATTTTGATTCAGAAATGCTGCCTCTGTGCCTCATGGGAGTTGTAGTTTGGGAGCCTCATGCTCCTAGAGGCAGAGAGTGCCTGGTGGCTCTACATCTCCCATGATGCACTGTGGTCTCTCCCTTTTGGGAGCTGCGCATCCAGGGGTCCTTAGCCATGGGGCATCTTGGAAGATGTAGGCCCAGGTGGTGAGCCCGGCCCATCCAGGAGAATGTGGCCATGAGGGAAATAGACCAGACAGAGGAGAGGAAAGAGACAGGAGGGGCTATATTCACAAAGGAACTTTAAGGTGCCTCGTGGGGGTTTGTGAATCCCAGAGGGGCCTGATCCTGGGATTTAGGTGCCTAACATGGCAGGTAGGCACTTTATCTACATAAGAACATAAGAATGGCCCTACTGGGTCAGTCCAAAGGTCCATCTAGCCCAGTAGCGGCGCCAGCTCTGCCGGCGCCCTAGGCGGCGGAAGGTCCCGCCCCCGAAATCCCGCCCCCAACAGCGGCGGCGGAAGGTCCCGCCCCCAAATTTCTACGGGCGGCGGGGGCGCATGCGTCCCCAAAATAGCAGCGCCCTAGGCGACTGCCTAGGTCGCCTAATGGAAGCGCCGGCCCTGATCTAGCCCAGTATCCTGTCTCCCGACAGTGCCCGATGCCAGGTGCCCCAGAGGGAATGAACAGAACAGGTCATCATCAAGTGATCCATCCCCTGTCGCTCATTCCCAGCTTCTGGCAAACAGAGGCTAGGGACACCATCCCTGCCCATCCTGGCTAACAGCCATTGATGGACCTATCCTCCGTGAACTTCTCTAGTTCTTTTTTGAACCCTGTTATGGTCTTGGCCTTCAACATCCTCTGGCAAGGAGTTCCACAGGTTGATCTAGTGCAGTCTGAACCTGGCTCCAGTCTGTAGTGTGGGCAGTGCTTGTGCAGCTCGCTCCTTGCTGTGGGGTTGTGATAGCACAGGAACTCGCTGGCACTCAGGAGAAAGGGGCTCTGCCATGGGCTGATGCTCTGACTTTTGGCGAGTGCCTCAGTTTCCCTGTGTGTAGAAAAGGGATCATTGTTATAAAGGCCCTTGGTCCCCGCTGAGATCGGGCCCCTGGGTACTGCATGGAGCCGTACCGAGATTAGGGGCCCATTCTGTCAGGTGCTGCATAGCCCCCAACCAAGCCTGGAACCCCCATTGCGCTGCACAGACCCTGAGCCAGCTCAAGGCTTCCATGGTACTGGGTACTGCACCCCCCTGAGTGAAATCGGGGCCCCCGCTGGGCTGAGCACTGCACAGACCCCCCTGACCATTGATGCTGCACATACAGGGTGTCAGAGCTGGGAAGGGAACACTGGGAAACAGACTCTGCTGGTGTGTAGAGCTCTGGATATGCTTGTTTGGAACGAACCCCACTAACCATCGCCTTGTCTGCACTTCGGACTTCTGCTGCTTGCTGCCTGCGTGACAAGAACCAGCGGAGCGGGAGGGGTGAGGGAAAGCCCTCTTACACCTTCCAGCCTGGGACCAAAGTTCCCTCAGTTCAAAGTGTTTGTCTTCCAGATGTGCTTCCAGGCGTTGAGAGGGGGAGGGGGAAGAGGCCATGTGATGATGTCACGTTCTTCCAGCTTGATGGAAAGATCTGTGCTGTGACGTGGGGGTCAGGCAGTCCCCATTGGTCAAGCAGTCTCCATTACATACCTGCCTTCTCAGAGAAGTCTCTGGAATAATGGGTTGGATGTTGACGAGCCATTAATCGCCCATCTGGCTATGGATGGCTCCTCCTTTGTTATAAGCGAAAGGGTGGTTGTGGGTGTGCCCAACCTCACCACAAATTTCAGTAACACATACAGCAGTACTTCATGACTTCCCATACAATGATAGCACACACAATCCAACAGGCTATTCCTGTTCAACAGAGGTAATGTTCCAGGGCAGATTGGCAGAGGCCCTGGAGGTTTTTCGCCTTCCTCCGCAGCATGGGGCAGGGGTCGCTTGCTGGAGGATTCTCTGCAACTTGAAGTCTTTAAATCATGATTTGGGGACTTCAACAGCTGAGTCAAGGGAGAGCATTATTCCAGGAGCGGGTGGGTCGGCTTTTGTGGCCTGCATCATGCGGGAGGTCAGACTAGATGATCATCATGGTCCCTTCTGAGCTTAAAGTCTATGAGTCTATAAGACTTTTAAAATGACACCTCACAAGGCATCCTCTGTACAACGCGTATAATAATTCCATGACCGTGGTGAATATAGGGGTTCCAGGGTGCTGCTTTTGAGGCACAAAGTGTCACAGCCAGGAAAGTTTTGAAGGAAGCAGAATGGATTACCCCGTTGGGGACACTGGGTTTAACCCAACATGGGCAGATTGGTCCCGAATTGTCAAGGAGGAGGGTCTTGCACCTTCCTCTGAAGTAGCTGGTACTGGCCCCTGTCACAGACAGGATACTGCGCTAGATGGGCCCCTGGTGTGAGCCAGGGCAGGCAGTCTTATGTCCCCTTAAGCTCTTGGATGAGGAATTTCTGCTTGGCCTCCAGCACCTGGTAGAGCTGGTCCTTGCAGGCCCGGTTCCAACTCGGGAGCAGGTCGAAGAGCTTCCGCATTTTCTCCGGGTCCGTTCTCTCAGCTCGGATGCTCTGGTACTGCTCGTTGTCCAGCACGGTGTTGTACAGTTTATCCAGCACGCCGTCCACCTGGCGCACCCGTTGGATCAGCTGTTCTCGGTGCTGGTCGATGAAATGTTCGTCTGAGGGGAGAGACAGAGAGAAGAAGAGAATTGCTATTTCTCATCATGCCGTGGAACAGTCAGACCTTCCGTTTCTCTAGGGCCTTGCTCCTAACGGATTCCAAGCTTTGTACAAGATTTACAAGCTCCCGACGCAAGCATCACATCACTCATTGCCACGGATTGCTCCCTCAGCACTGAATTGCAGCCACCTCTGGGGTGGAGCGCAGCAGCAGTGCTACAAAGGGATTGGCTCACTGAGCAGTGAAATGCACCTGCCTCTGGGGTGGGACATGGCAGCTGTTGAGCAACAGTAGTGCACAAGGATCACTCGTGAAGTGCTGAATTCCAGCTGCCTCTGGAGTGGGGAAGGACAGAGAAGAGGGACTAGAATCGATCTTGCAGGTGAGTGCCCCAAACACTGTGTTATTGAGTCTTTCTCATGATTTCTCTTTGGTCCAATGACTATTCAAGTTTTTATACATAGTGGAACAGCTTCAACAGGAGAGACTAAGGGCTTCCTCAGAATAGACTATAGCTTGGTGGTTAGGGTACCCCGCTGGGATGTTGGAGACCCAGGTTCAAATTCTTCCTCCAGAGCACAGATTTTAACCAAGGTCTCCCCATCCCAGGTGAGTTCTCTAACACTAGGTATAAGGGGTTAGAGCCCCGCCCCTAGTTTGTGAATCCAGCCCTGCATTTCCTTTGCTTTATTAAAAAGAGCTGAAATCAAAACATTTCAATTTCAGGTCAAAGGAAACATTTAATTCGACCCGATATGAATTCCACCCCCACCCCTCCAGGTTTTCGCAGCTGCCCAAGCAAACAAACAAATCCATTATTTGCCCCGCTCTATTCATGATCCAAAGCAATCTTGCAACTTTCCAATGTGGAGAGTCCCCAGGCTCCAGAGATTTCAAGACAAGTCGACATTGCGGGAGGATCAATCACGCTGGACACCAAATGATCACAAAGGGTCGCAGGGGCTTTCACAAGCATTTTGTGTGCAGAAGTGCTGGGATCAGAGAGCAGGTTTTGTGGCTCAGTGAATCCCTACTAACCTGTCTGCATTTGGGCAGATGAAACACAGACCATCACGTCTTCTGGAAGAGAGAAGGGAAGGGGAGTCAGGGGGCTGGATCCAAAGGGTTTTCATTAATGCTGCTGCTGCTACTGGTAACGTCCTAGCGGGGACTGTTCGATCTGATTGGCTAAAGTAGTCACATTGTAGTTTATGTATTTATTGCCACCATGTTGCAGCAAAACATCCATCCATCACTAGACCTTAGGGTGCTGGTTTATTTAGCTAGCTACATCTCTGGATCCTCATACGCTGATCTGGCTAATCTAACTAATCCTATTTCATTGGCTGCTGGTCTATCTATTCATCTGTCTATCCATCCCCAGACACCCTCCATCCACAACTATCCATCCCTCCATCTCCATATTCACCATTCCATCCATCCACCCACCCACACTTATCCATCCATCCCCAGACACACCCATTCATCCCTCCATCTGTATATGCCCCATTCCATCTCTCCACCCATTCCCCCCCATCCCCACGCACACACGTCTGTCCCCATCTCCTGCTGAGCTGAGCCTACCTGGTCTCACCAAGACCTTCCAGATCGGTTCCCCTTCTAACTTTTCCAACAGGCTGAGCCGCAGCCCCTCCTGCATGTCCTGGGTGTAGATCTCCAGGTACGGCTGCTCCAGCTTGGGGCCCAGATAACAGAACTCCAGCTCCTGATGGGAAGGGAAGATGGTCCATTAGGAATGACCCTGCCTGAGCCAGCAGACCCTCCTGAGCTCCCCCCTACACTTCATTTCCTGCAGCGCAGCGGGGCCACGCCGTGCTGGGGCATCGGGTCAGTATTGGCTGTGAGGGGAGAGCGCCCCCTACTGAGCCCCTGCCCTGCTCCCTACAGCCCAGCGCCCCCTAGTGCCACCGTGAGGCACTGGGGTTAAAAATGGCTGTGAGGGGAGAGCGCCCCCTACTGAGTCCCCACCCTGCTCCCTGCAGCACAGCGCCCCCTAGTGCCACCATGAGGCACTGGGGTTAAAAATGGCTGTGAGGGGACGGTGCCCCCTACTGAGTCCCCACCCTGCTCCCTGCAGCACAGCGCCCCCTAGTGCCACCGTGAGGCACTGGGGTTAAAAATGGCTGTGAGAGGAGAGTGCCCCCTACTGAGCCCCTGCCCTGCTCCCTACAGCCCAGCGCCCCCTCGTGCCACCGTGAGGCACTGGGGTTAAAAATGGCTGTGAGGGGAGAGCGCCCCCTACTGAGTCCCCACCCTGCTCCCTGCAGCACAGCGCCCCCTAGTGCCACCATGAGGCACTGGGGTTAAAAATGGCTGTGAGGGGACGGTGCCCCCTACTGAGTCCCCACCCTGCTCCCTGCAGCACAGCGCCCCCTAGTGCCACCGTGAGGCACTGGGGTTAAAAATGGCTGTGAGAGGAGAGTGCCCCCTACTGAGCCCCTGCCCTGCTCCCTACAGCCCAGCGCCCCCTAGTGCCACCGTGAGGCACTGGGGTTAAAAATGGCTGTGAGGGGAGAGCGCCCCCTACTGAGTCCCCACCCTGCTCCCTGCAGCACAGCGCCCCCTAGTGCCACCATGAGGCACTGGGGTTAAAAATGGCTGTGAGGGGACGGTGCCCCCTACTGAGTCCCCACCCTGCTCCCTGCAGCACAGCGCCCCCTAGTGCCACCGTGAGGCACTGGGGTTAAAAATGGCTGTGAGAGGAGAGTGCCCCCTACTGAGCCCCTGCCCTGCTCCCTACAGCCCAGCGCCCCCTAGTGCCACCGTGAGGCACTGGGGTTAAAAATGGCTGTGAGGGGACAGTGCCCCCTACTGAGTCTCCACCCTGCTCCCTGCAGCACAGCGCCCCCTAGTGCCACACTGGGACAGAACAGAGTACGGCCTTGAGGGGCTGGTGATTTTAAGCCTGTCACTCACCTCAGGTATCACCTCAAGCTGGGATGAGCTGGACACCACACAACAGGAGCCAAATTTCAAGGGCTTGGTCCTGGAAGGCTTGTGCACACGCATCGAGGGGCATTTGGACTCATGGTCACTAACGGCCTGTAGGGCACAAGCAGAGCCATGGCTGGGGGATACAGACAGAGCCCTGTGCGCAGGCTCCTACCATCAGGGTCCTGCTTCCCCTGGCCTTCCCGCACAGCCACCCACAACGAGGGGGAAAGGTTGGCTTGTGTTAAGGCACCGGGCTGGGACCCAGGGGAGCCGGGTTCAGCCCTTGGCTCTTCCACAGACTCCCCGTGTGGCCTTGGGCTAACCACTGAATCTCTCTGGGCCTCAGTTTCCCATCTGTGAAATGGGAAGAATAATCCTCCATTGGTTTATTTAGATTGTTAACTGCTTGGGGCAGCGACTGTCTCACTTGATGTGTCAGTGCAGCGCCCAGCCCAAGGGGGGCCCTGATCTCAGTTGGGGTCTGTGCAGCGCCCGGCCCAAGGGGGGCCCTGTTCTCCGTTGGGGGCTGTGCAGCGCCCGGCCCAAGGGGGGGCCCTGACCTCAGTGGGGGTCTGTGCAGCGCCCGCCCCAAGGGGGGCCCTGATCTCAGTTGGGGTCGGTGCAGCGCCCGGCCCAAGGGGGGGCCCTGATCGCAGTTGGGGTCTGTGCAGCGCCCGGCCCAAGGGGGCCCTGGTCTCAGTTGGGGTCTGTGCAGCGCCCGGCCCGAGGGGGGCCCTGATCTCAGGTGGGGTCTGTGCAGCGCCCGGCCCAAGGGGGGGCCCCGATCTCAGTTGGGGGCTGTGCAGCGCCCGGCCCCAGGGGGGGCCCTGATCTCAGTTGGGGTCTGTGCAGCGGCCGGCCCAAGGGGGGCCCTGATCTCAGTTGGGGACTGTGCAGCGCCCGGCCCAAGGGGGGCCCTGCTCTCAGTTGGGGTCTGTGCAGCGCCCGGCCCGAGGGGGGCCCTGATCTCTGTTGGGGTCTGTGCAGCGCCCGGCCCAAGGGGTGCCCTGATCTCAGTTGGGGTCTGTGCAGCGCCGGGCCCAAGGGGGGCCCTGATCTCAGTTGGGGACTGTGCAGCGCCCGGCCCAAGGGGGGCCCTGCTCTCTGTTGGGGTCTGTGCAGCGCCCGGCCCAAGGGGTGCCCTGATCTCAGTTGGGGTCTGTGCAGCGCCGGGCCCAAGGGGGGCCCTGATCTCAGTTGGGGACTGTGCAGCGCCCGGCCCAAGGGGGGCCCTGCTCTCTGTTGGGGTCTGTGCAGCGCCCGGCCCAAGGGGGGGCCCTGACCTCAGTTGGGGTCTGTGCAGCGCCCGGCCCACGGGGGGCCCTGATCTCAGGTGGGGTCTGTGCAGCGCCCGGCCCAAGGGGGCCCTGGTCTCAGTTGGGGTCTGTGCAGCGCCCGGCCCGAGGGGGGCCCTGATCTCAGTTGGGGTCTGTGTAGCGCCCGGCCCAAGGGGGGCCCTGATCTCAGGTGGGGTCTGTGCAGCGCCCGGCCCAAGGGGGGGCCTTATCTCAGGTGGGGTCTGTGCAGCGCCCGGCCCAAGGGGGGCCCTGCTCTCTGTTGGGGTCTGTGCAGCGCCCGGCCCAAGGGGGGCCCTGCTCTCAGTTGGGGTCGGTGCAGCGCCCGGCCCAAGGGGGGGCCCTGATCGCAGTTGGGGTCTGTGCAGCGCCCGGCCCAAGGCGGGCCCTGATCTCAGTTGGGGTCTGTGCAGTGCCCAGCACAATGAATTTCCTCTGCTGCTCTGTGGGCAGTGCCCGCATGCCCTGGTATCTGCTCTCCCACACTCTGGGCTGGCCTGTGGCTCTGGCTCGCCCCAGGTGTGTGCGGTCAGTTCCCGGTTACCTGTCTCAGGGAGCGGTCGTTGGGGATCAGGTAGAGGTGCAGGGTTGTGTTCGCAACCCTGAGCGCCCGGTAGAGCAGTGCCAGGGAGTGGACTTTTGCCTGGCATTTAGACTGTATCTTCCTCCAGAGCACGCCCAGAGGGGAGAAGCTGGGGTTCTGCAGCACGGCGTGGAACGGCCTCACCCCCGTTGGCTCCTCCAGGGTCATCCCCCCGTCAACGAAATGGGCGATTCGCATCTGGGAGGCATCGACCTCTGCCCCTGTGGGTGGATTATAAAGCAAACAAAGGTGATGCGTGGGTAGGTAAGTAGAGTGGCCAGGTGGGAGCCAGGACTCCTGGGTTCTACCCTGGCTCTGGGGAGGGGAGTGGGGTCTCTGATGGGTTACTGAAGGGGGGCTTGGGCGCACAGGACTCCTGGGTTCTGTCCCTGGCCCTGAGAGGGGAGTGGGGTCTGATGTGTTGGAGAAGGGATGGCTGGGAGCCAGGACTCCTAGGTTCTGTCCCTGGGAGAGGAGCACAGGCTGGTGGGGGAAAGCAGGGCTTTTAGGGCTCTGTTTCAGGCTGTGATGTAGCTAAAACCCTGATTGGTCTAAGATTACAACTCACAGTGTCACCGTGGGTCCGACTCAGGAGACGGTGGTTATGGGTCAGTGTGAGTCTGGGTTCCATGGCTGGGTTTCTAGGGTTACCGTTCCCACAGTGATTGCATGCACACTGGTGACTGGGCCTACCATTACCACGTACAGTTATTGCTACATTGATTATTTCCGTCCGTACCCGCGAGGCACAGGAAGTGCGGGAGGTGAACGGCTGCCACGGCCCTGTCTGGTTCCACTTGGATGTTGAACAAAGGCCCGGCCACCATCCATTGTTGCTTCTCAGATGCCCTCAGATGTTGATCCCAGGAGTCGTATCCGTACTGGATGGTCACGGCTGCCCTCACCTCGAATCCCAGTTCGGTTTCAGAGCAAAGGAAGGAGCCTGCCCCCGGGAGGTGAAACCTGCACGGCGTGTGGAGAAAAGGGTTAAACAGCACTGGCAGGAACCATCTCACGTCCTTTTCCAACTGACCCCACGTGCCCTCACATTTATCACCTTAACTCTGCCTCCAGCTCAGGCCTGTGCTATCAGGGTTACTCTGTAACCAACCACTGAAGTTGGGTGACAATGAGAACAGTTGGTTCTTCTCAGACTGTCCCTCCGAGGAGCGAAGGAGAGTCAGGCTAAATGAGTGGATTCATTACGCTCCTCCGCATCACATATGGGAACACTGTCTCCCCATTTGGGGAAACTGAGGCATGGGAGGAGAAGTGACTCATCCTAGGTCACTCAGTGAGGAAGTGACAAAGTTGAGAGTAGAACCCAGATCTCTTCAGTCCCCGCTCCCCTGCTCTGACCCACTAAACCCCCACTTCCCTCTCGGTGCTGGAGATAGAACCCAGGAGTCCTGATTCCCAGCCCCTGCCCCTCGGCTCTGACCCAGTAGACCCCACTCCCTTCCTAGAGCTCTCAAGACTCCTGGTTCATTCACCCCCTGCTCTGCTCTACCCACCCACATGAGCGTCTCTTTACATGGAGTCCGCCCCATGGGATGCTGCACACTCAGTCTGATAGGAGCAGACCTGCGCTCCCAGACACTGCTGCAGAGAGGGGTGACACCGAACTCCCAGAACCAGCTCTCACCTGTACGTCTCCTGCTTCCTATCTGGGCCCCGAACAGTCTCAGGCTGTATTTCTTCTGGAGGATCCTAGAACACAGGAACAGGCGATGACTCAGCCTCACTGGGGATTCCCACTGCAGAGCTCTTTGCAAAGGGAACCTGGGCAGCTGTGGCCTGTTTCTGTGGCCTGGGACCCAGGCAGAGTGGCTGGCAGGGGCGACTCTGTGATCAGCTGGATTCCAGCCCCACAGTCAGTCATTCCCCAGGGGTGTTTCCCAAGTGCCCAAGATGCCCCAGCCCTGAGCATTGGTGAAATTCTCAGCGGTATGGCTGAGGGGAGGGAGAGAAAGAGAGAAGGGAAGGGCTGATAGATGGACACACAGACAAGGATCTGAGGAGATCCCACAATTCTTTACCTCCTCTCTGGGACACAAGTCACATTTGTCCTGTCGCCAGGGGTCCCTGCTGGGATCCTCACTCGGGCTGGTCTCTCCTGCAGCTGAGAGAGGGAAAGGCCTTTTCACATCTCACATTCTCACAATGTTGAATAAGGAGCCCCCATTCCCTGTGCAGAGCAATGGGACCTGGGCATTTCCATCAGCAAACTCCCCTGCGGATGGGTCTGTTCTGTGCGTCTGCCCAGCCCTGATACTGCCACTGTGCATAGAGTGCTGGGCTCGCTATTTTGGGGGCGCCGGCGACGCGGCCGCCCATTCAAATTTGGGGGCGGGACCTTCCGCCGCCGCTGTTGGGGGCGGCATTTCGGGGGCGGGACCTTCCGCCGCCTAGGGCGCCGGAAGAGCTGGCGCCGCTACTGCGTGGGAAGGGCTCTATGCTGGGTCAGAGGGTGCGGTGGGAAAGACGGGGTCAGGGAGGGGGATCAGGGCGTAAAGGGGAGAGGACCGGGAAGGATGTGGGGCGGGGAGGAGACCCTAGAGCAGGGGTCGGCAACCTTTCAGAAGTGGTGTGCCGAGTCTTCATTTATTCACTTTAATTGAAGGTTTCGCGTGCCGGTCATACATTTTAATGTTTTTTAGAAGGTCTCGCTCTATACGTCTATATATTATATAACTAAACTATTGTTGTATTGTAAAATAAACCAGGTTTTCAAAATGTTTAAGAAGCTTCATTTAAAATTAAATTAAAATGTTGATCTTACGCCGCCAGCCCGCTCAGCCCACTGCCACTCAGGGGTTCCATCCGCCGGCTCCTGCCAGCCGGGATCCCCGGCTGCCGGACCCGCTCAGGCCGCTGCCGGTCTGGGGTCCCAGCCCTGCCCACATATAGTGGGGACCTACCTTCTCCCTGGTTCTGGCCCATTCTCTTCCTCTCTCTGCACTGAGCTGAGGGTGGGGGTGCACTGAGCACAGGGCTGGGGGTGAAGGAGCAGGCTGGGGGTTGGGGTGTAGGATCTGGCCAGGAGCTAGAATGAGGGAGGGGGCTCAGGGTTGGGGCAGGAGGTTTGGGTGTGGGGCACTTACCTGGGCAGCTCCCATTTGGTGCTCAGGGTGGGGTTGGGGATGTGGGGGGTGCAAGAGTCAGGATGTGGGGGGTGCATGGGGTGTGGGGGGGATGGGGATGTGGGGGTGTGCAAGAGTTAGGGCAGAGGGCTGGGGGCATGTGAGGGGGGTGCAGGTGTCAGGGCATGGGGTGTAGGGGGCTGGGTATGTGTGGCGGTACCAGAGGCAGGGCTGGGGTCAGGGGGGGGTGGAGGAGTCAAGCAGAGGGCTGGGTGTGTGTGAGAGGGTACAGGGCTCAGGGCAGGGACCTAGGGGGTGTGCAGGGCACAGGGGTCAGGGCAGGGGCCTGGGTGTGTGTGTGCGGGGCACAGGGCCCAAGGCAGAGGGCTGGGTATGTGTGAGGGGGGGCTCAGGGGATGGGTCTGGGGGGGTGCGGGGCGCAGGGCTCAAGGCAGAGGGTTGGGTGTGTGTGTGGGGGGGGCTCAGGGCAGAGGGCTGGGTGTGTGAGAGGGGATGTCAGGGCTGGAGGGGATATGCCCCCATTCCACCCCCTTCTTCCCCAAGGCCCTGCCCCCGTTTCTTCTCTCACGGGAGCAGAGCAGGCTGACTCTGCTCCTTCCTGACCCCCTCCCTCGCAAGGGCCATCAGCTGATCGGCAGCAGGGAGGGAGGGAGAGCCAGAGGAGGGGCAGGAACCCAGCACACTGCCGGAAGAGGCAGGGGAGCCCACAGGATCCAGCTTCTGCCCCCTGCCCCTTTCCTCCTGCCCCCGGGGGGGGGGAGCGGAGAAGAGCGGGCCAGACTGGGCAGGATAGGATTTTTAATGGCACGCTGCTGCGCGTGCCATTAAAAATCGACTCGCGTGCCATAGGTTGCCGACCCCTGCCCTAGAGACATCCTGCGGGTACTGGAGATTAAGCCTGATGCAGGTGCTGGGGGCAGAGAGCAGGTCTGATCAGGGGATGGTCAGAGCCACAAGTGGACATTTGGTTTCGCTCTGCTCAACCATGAGCGAGGCCCATCAGACCACCCACCACCTGGTCAATTTCAACCTCACTCACCCCCAGCCCCAGCAGAGAGAAGCAGGGTCTGTTCGCAGATGATCCCTGGGGAGGGATGAATTATTAATCATGTCAATAACGTCATTAGCATCTATTTCCCAGACCTCTTCCATCCCAAACTGCTTTCCAGGGATACACGTGCAGCCCCCTCTGGGGTGGGACACAGCAGCTGTGTAACTGCCTCACAGCAACACGGCGCAGAGATAGCTTCTCCAATGCTGACACACAGCCACCTCTGGGGTGTGACAGCTGGGTGAGAGCTGCACAACATCGTCGCACAGGGATTGTTCACTGAGCAGTGAAATGCAGCTGCTTCTGGGGTGGGGCGCAGCAGCTTGCTAACAGCCACACAGTGACACTAGGAGTTTGGGACAGACAGTGAATTGGAATCCTGCACCTACTGGACTCGGAGGCTGTGCACAGGCCTAGTTGCTACAGAATTATGGTTGCCCGGAATAAGGTGGCCCCACTGGCACTGGGAGGGCAGAAGAACCTCTGGATGTGATGGGCCAGTGTGTATGGTAGAAGCTGAGGAGCAGAGCTATGATCAGTGCCACCCACCTTCAGCCTCAGCTGTCCCTGCCGCAGAACTAGGGGTGGGCTCAGTCTTGTCATCGAAAGCTCCTGCAGGGCAAAACAGAGGGAAAGGGCCAAAACTCTGAAAAAATTAAGCCACATTCTGACCTCAGGGACCGTGGTGTAAATCTGGAGTGACCCCACTGGTGTCAATGGAGTCAGGGCTGGATTCTGATCTCGCTGACCCCAGCTTCCCTTAGGGAAAAGTCCAGCAGGGCTGCAGTGAGACACAACCCCTGGTTCTGTCATTGTCCACCCTGCAGCGAGTTCCCATCAGGCCCGTTCCATCCCTCTGGGCAATGCTGGACTCACCTGCTGATGCCAATGCTGGGTTTTCATCAAGAGAAATTAAATCACGAAGAGCTGTCATGCGACGTGCATGTCCTATGGATGAGAGAGACCAGTAATAGTACCTGGCTGTTCATCAGTAGATCACAACGAGTTCCCTGCTTAGATTGCCAGTTCTTTGGGGGTAGGACTTGTCTTTTTTGTTCTGTGTCCATACAGCACCTAGCACAGAGGGATTCTGGGCCAGGAGTAGGGCTCCAAGGAGCCAGAATAATACCAATAATAAACAATAACAAAGTACATCAGTAGTGCTCGGGGGGGAAATGACAGAAATGGATCAAACCCCCCCCCCCCCTTTTTCTTCATGAAATTAATAGGCAGCAGGTTTAAAACAAATAAAAGGAAGTATTTTTTCACACAACACACAGTCAGCCTGTGGAACTCCTTGCCAGAGGATGTTGTGAAGGCCGAGACTATAACAGGGTTCAAAAAAGAACTAGATAAGTTCATGGAGAATAGGCCCATCAATGGCTATTAGTCAGGATGGGCAGGGATGGTGTCCCAAGCCTGTTAGCCAGAGGCCAGGAATGGGCAACGGGATGGATCACTTGATGATTACCTGTGCTGTTCATTCCCTCTGGGGCACCTGGCATTGGCCACTGTCGGAAGACAGGATACTGGGCTAGATGGACCTTTGGTCTGACCCAGTATGGCCATTCTTATGTTTATTCAAACTCAAAATGTTGTTGAACTTTTACACATTTTATCCAGCAGGGCTTTTAGTGCTAACCATGATCCTGACACCAGTTGTTTGATTGAAAACCAGAAAAAAAGCTATAATGACAAGAGCTTTTCTGATGCAACGTTTTTCTGTCGAGCGATGCCCTTTCAGTGGAACTGAAATTGGGCAGATTTTGGCAAGTTTTTAGGAGGAGGACGTGGAGGAAGAGGAAGAGGCTGATGTCTGAGTTTCAAGCAAAATGGAAGGTTTGCAAAAATTTCCCATCAAGGGAGGTTTGGCAAAAGATTTTGGATTTTGTTCCGATTTGGAATGAAAATGAAGGGTCAACCTCATGCAGAATTTCACAAAATGGAAATTCCCATTTCCAGCTGGTTCTAATGATGGCGTAAAAAAATTCTTCCATTTTTCTGGTCAAAATGCCAAGTAAATTTTTAAATCCAAATTTTGAAATCTGAAAAATTCCGACCAAGCTTTAGTTGAGTGATTAAAGCTGTGGCTCTCAACATTTCCAGACGACTGCCCCCCTTTCAGGAGTCTGATTCGTCTTGTGTACCCCCAAGTCTCACCTCACTTAAAAACTACTTCCTTACAAAATCAGACATAAAAATACAAAAGCGTCAGCTACTATGACTGAAAAATTGCTGACTTTCTCATTTTTACCATATGATTATCAAATAAATTAATTGGGGGATCCTTCTTGACCCCTGCGGGCAACCAGCTGAAGTCCAAAAGCATGAGATTGGATTCAAGTCAGTGTCTTGCTGTGGAGGTAATTGGCAGGGACAATGAGGTCAGCCGCCCGGGGTGTATGGGGGGACTGGGTGGGAAAGAGAGTCAAACAGCCAATCAGAGCAGAGGAAAGAACATCCAGGGTTGAACATGTAGCAGGCAGATTCCACTGACATCAGGCACTGGTGGTGACCAGGCTTGGGAGTAACTGTGGCTACATGTGAGGGGATGTGACGTTATCTGATTGAAATATGAACTGGGGACACTGGTTTTAAGCACCACTTATCCCTATACTACTGGAGTGCTACTGGTGGTGATACAGGGAACTGGAGTATCTGAGGGAATTGCTTCTCTAACTTCTTGATAGCCAGTGTGGTGAGACAGAAGTTCGTTTTGTGGGCTGATTTGGTGTATCTTATAAGTGGAGGACTTTGGTTTAGGTTGGATGTTAGGAAAAACGTTTTCACTAGGAGGGTGGTGAAGGACTGGAATGGGTTCCCTAGGGAGGTGGTGGAATCTCCTTCCTTCGAGGTTTTTAAGGCCCGGCTTGACAAAGCCCTGGCTGGGCTGATTTAGTTGGGATTAGGTCCTGCTTTGAGCAGGGGGGTGGACTAGATACCTCCTGAGGTCCCTTCCAACCCTGATCTTCTATGATTCTATGACCACCAGTCTTGGGCTGTGACTGCCCTGTTTCTTGGCAGTTCGTCCTGAACTGGATGCTCTCAGTAATGTCCCACTAGAGCACATCTGTTTACCAGGGGCCATTCCTGTCTTCAGAGCAGGCTCCTCAGCTGGGCCTGGCCCCTCCATCCGCTCCCAGGATGGGAGGGGGAACCTAGGCCTTTAAAGGGGAGCCCTCCAGAGCCCATTTGACTGGAGGGACCTTGTGCCCCAGACATAGGCGCTGACTCCATGGGTGCTCTGGGGCTGGCGCACCCATGGGAAAAAAAACAGTGGGTGCTCAGCACATCCACCAATCAGCTCTGCCCGCTCCCTCCCCGCGCGTCCTGTCCGCCGCTGATCAGCTGGACCAGAGGAGATCCCCGCTGCCTGTCATGGGGTGGTGGCTGGAGAGACGGGGAGTTCACTGATCTGGAGGCCCTGTGCCCAGATGGGTCACTTTGGAGGCAGAGGGAGAAGAGGAGGTGGCTTAGTTGTCTGTGAGGTGGTGTCCAGCCCTCGGGGATCCCGCCCCCTTTGTCACCGCTTCACCTGCGGATGCAGTCGCAAGACACCCAGCGCACGCCCCTGGGGATCTGGGGTAAGAATGGGGCAGACCCAGGGGCCCAGCTAGTCTGGTATCCCACCCGGGGGAGCTCCCTGCCCAGTGACTGCTTTCCCAACACACCTGACCCCCCACCAAGTGCCTCCAGCAGAGGGAGAACGGGACCCGCCATCTTTTTCTTACTCATCATCTGTGTGACTTTTTCCACGGTCCCAACCAGCTGGGCAGGAGGTCCCGGTGGGAGGCTGCTATAAACAGACTCCTCCTGGGGATGATGCACAGTGCTCCGGGAGCGCTGGGGGAAGGCTGCTTCCATAGCAGGGTCCAGGCAGAGGGAGAGAGAGAGAGAAAAGCATCAAAGAATGGGCCCATCTAGCCCGGCATCCCCACTCCTCCCTGCTGCCCTAGATCAGACCCATGGGCTCATCCAGCCCCCTGCATCAGAGCAATGGGCCCATCTCGCCTGCTTGCCCCTGCCAAGACCCAGCGAGTCCCACCCTGGGATGCTCCCTGCCCAGGTGCCGCTTTTCCAGCACAGCCTCCGACCAGCCCTAGAGCTCTTTCCACCAGCCGCAGCCGGCGGGGACATCCCCAGGCGCTATTATAACGGGCCAGCCCCTCCTCCCCGTCATTCTGCCGCTCAGGCTCCTCCCCCAGCTCCTCATTCTCCTCAGCCTGGGGCCTAGACCCACCTCTCTGGTTGTACAAGGGGTCCAGGTCTGTAGCTGGGCCCAGAGAGAACGAGAGCATCAAGCAATAACCCCTTCTAGACCGGTATCCCTCCTGGATTAGCCCAGCGGGCCCAGCTAGCTCAGTATGCCATCTCCTGGCCCCCCAAAACGTCCTGCTGTCCTGGCTTGGGGGCGCGTGACGGCTGCTTAGAAGACACACAGCGATGCCACACGGCACTGAAATGCAGCCCCCTCTGGGGTGGGGCACAGCAGCTGGCTAACAGCCGCACAGTGACAGGGCACCGATAGGAGTTCGGGACAGGAAGTGAATGAGAAGCCTGAGCCAGGAAACCAGTGTCCTGGCCAGCAGCACTCACTGCCTGGGAAGGCCAGGTGCTGCTTCCCCTTCTTGCCCGTCAGCTTCCTTAGCCACTGCGGACGTGTAGGTAGAGTCAGGTGGGGGAGGACGCCCTTCATCTTCGCAGTGCGCCCTGAAAAACTGCTCCCCTCGAGTCCGAACAACCCCAAATCCCGCAGTATGTTGGTGTCCTCAGAGGGCTGTGAGGCAGGGCCCTGTTCCCTCATGGGGTCTGGAGGGAGGCATAGATGAAGCGCGTCACACACACAGCCCAGTACCTGCCCCCCGCCCCCGACTAATGGCCCACCTAGCCTGGGTTCCCACCCCCTCCCTGCTGCCCCGGGTCAGACCCCTTCGCCCATCTAGCCCAATATCCCCCTCCCCGCCCCCGTTTTCTGCTGTCTCGATTCGGTGGGGTGTGATGACTGTTTAGAAGCCACGCAGCATTGAAATGCAGCTGCCTCCAAGGTGGGGCAGCTAGTTAACAGCCGCACAGCAATGGTACACAGGGATCGCTCACCTGCTGCTGAAATGCAGCCACCTCTGGGGTGGGGCGCGTTTGGGACAGGATGTGAACGAGAATCCTGAATCAAGTAGATTTTAGGCTGTACATAGGCCTAGTTACTTGGACAGAGTTGTGGTTGCCAGGAGTAAGGTGGCCCCATTAGTACCGTGAAGGCAGACACACTTTTTGCTGCCGTGGGTCAGTGTGTTTGTTAGGCAGACAGAAGCAGAGCTATCGTCAGCGCTACCCACCTCCTGCCGCCTCTGTCCCTGTACTAGACCTGGGGGTGGATCGAGTCTCTTCACTGAAGGATCCTGAGAAGAAAAACAAAAAGTAACTGACCATCTATGGAAAAATGTGAGCCAAATTGTGATGGCAGTGACCCTGATGTAAATCCGGAGTGAATCCACTTTCAGCAATTGAGTCAGGGTTAGATTCTGATCTTGATGACCTTGGGGTAACTCTGGAAGGATCTGGTCCCAAGCAGGCAGGGCTAGGTGGGCATTGCCTGGTCCTCATCCCCTTTCCCAGTCACTGCTGCAGGGCAGTCTGTGTCTCTCTCCCTGGCCCATGGGGAAGCACCCCCCACCAGCACCTCCCCCTGGTTCCCCACAGATAACTGATTGACACCATCGGCTAGGTCATCTAGGCGCTGATGCAGTCGCCTACAGACATCACTTTACAGCTGGTCAGGAATTTTTCCATGAGACCCTTTTTTCCCCCCTTCCATAAAGCCTTGTTTGTTAGTAATGAGAACTGTCAGGTTTTCCGGTTCGAACTGTCTCTCCGTTTCCAAATCTTAGCTAATTAGACTTTCGAAAAAAGGAGGTGGGGACCACCCACCCGAAGAGCAAGAGGAGTCGAAACCAACCTGAAATGCCCCGAGGGACCTGCACTGAAAAAACTTACTCGAAGGCTTGAAAATCTCTAGGGGATGGGAAAACCGTGCCCTGGCCAGCTGCACTCACCACGCTGCTTCCCCTTCTTGCCCGTCAGTTTCCTGAGCCACTCCGGAGGCGGAGGCAGAGGCAGGCGGGGGAAGGATTTTACTTTATTCCACTCAAGCTCTGAAAGACTCCTCATCATCAGCTCATCGGTGACCTCAGAGCCTACAAAGAGTCCAAGAGGGTGCGCGTCTTGGCACCCTGGCACCCTGAGGCCTGATCGGCCCCCTAACTAATGGGCCCATCTAGCCTGGGTTCCTGCTCCCTCCCTGCTGCTCCAGATCAGAGCCATAGGCTCATCTAGCATAGTATCCAACCCCCCCCCCGCACACACACACACACTTCCTGCTGTCTTGATTTGGTGGGGTGTGACAGCCACTTAGAAGACACAGCGATGCTAAACAGCATTAGAATGTAGCTATCACTGAGGTGGGGCTGCTGGTTAACAGCCACACAGCAACGGTGCACATGAATCACTCATCTGCTGATGAAAAGCAGCCACCTCTGGGGTGGGGCGCAACAAGCTGGCTAGCAGCCGCACAGTGACAATGCGCAGATCGGAGTTTGGGACAGGATGTGAGCGAGAATCTTGAATCAAGTAGATTTTAGGCTGTACATAGGCCTAGTTACTTGTAGAGAGTGTGGCTGCCAGGAATAGCACTGGGAAGGGGGACACATTTTTGCTGCAGTGGGCCAGTGTGTATGTTAGACAGATAGAAGCAGCGCTCCCCTGCGGTCGCTGTGTGTGCAACAGAGCTAGGGGTGGATTCAGCTTCCACTGATTAATCCTGAAAAGAAAAACAAAATGTGACTGACATTCTGAAAAATGTTAGCCAACTTCTGAGCTCGGTGACCCCTGGTGTGAATCTAGAGTGAGCCTCCTGATGCCAATGTAGACAAGACTAGCCTGGATTCTGATCTCCATCACCACAGTGTAAATCTGCCAAGTGGAGGTTGCAGGGGGTGATGGTGGGGTTAGGGGTGTAGAGAAGAGGTTGCATTGGGCAGGTGGGTGGACTGTGGTGGGCAGAGTGCAGGTGATGGGGTGGGTTGCGGTGGGCAGAGTGCAGGTGATGGGGTGGATTGTGGTGGGCAGAGTGCAGGTGATGGGGTGGGTTGTGGTGAGCAGAGTGCAGGTCACATGGGGTGATGGGGGGTGTGGGGCAGAGTGGACATTGTATGGCATCACACAGACCTGGTGGGATGTGTGATGACTGGAATATTGCTATAGAGGGGTCTACCTTGTTCAGGAAGGCCGGGCAGAGAAAAAAGGAAGACAGGGTTCCATTGTACATCAAGAGTGTATACACTTGTTCTGAAGTCCGGAAGGAAGCGAGAGGCAGAGCAGCTGAAAGTCTCTGGGTCAAGATAAAAGGGGTACAAAGTAGAGGTGATGTAGAGGGTCTTCTATAGACCCCCAAATTAGGAGTAGGGGGTGGATGAGGCATTTCCAGAACAAATAACAGAAATACCCAAAATACAGGACCTGGTAGTAATGGGAGACTTGAACTCTCCAGCCAGCTGTTGGAAAAGTAATACGGCAAAACACAAGCTGTCCAATAAGTTCTTGGCACGTATTGGGGAAACTTTTTGATTCAGAAAGTGGAGGAAGAAACCAAGGAGACAGCCATTTGAGACTTGATTCTGTCTAGCCAGGAGGAATTGGTTGCGAATCTGAAGGTGGAAGGCAATTTGGGTGAAAGCGGTCGTGAAAGGATCGATTTCATGATCCTAAGGAAAGGAAGGAGCGAGAGCAGCAGAATGAGGACAATGGACTTCAAAAAAGCTGACCAACAAACTCAGAGAACTGGTAGGTGAGGACCCCTGGGAAGAAAATCTAAGGGAAAAAGGAGTTCAGGAGAGCTGGCAGTTTCTCAAGGAGACCGTATTAAAGGCACAACTATCATGATGAAAAGAAGAGAGAGGAAAAATAATAACAGACCATTATGGCTTCAGGAGGACTTGAATGACCTGAAAATCAAAAAGGAATCCTACAGAAAGGAGACACATGGACGAATTGCTACAGAGGAGCACAAGCATATAGAGAAACAATCTGAAAGGCTAAGGCACAAAATGAGTCAGACCTGGCAAGGGACATAAAAGGCAGAAAGAAGAGGTTCTTAAGAAAGACGAAGGAAAGTATAGGTCCTCCAGTCAGTGGGGAAGGAGAGCTAATAATGGATGGCATAAAAAAGGGTGAGGTGTTTAATGTCTATTTTGCTTCAGTTCTCACTAAGAGGTTAATGGTGAGCAGATACTTAACACAATTAATATTAACAGCAAGGGGAAATGACCACAAGCCCAAATAGGGAAGGAAGCACCTTAAGAATAGCTAGATAAGTTAGAGGTTTTCAAGTCAGCAAGGCCTGATGAAATTCATCCTAGGGTGCTTCAAGGAACCAGCTGAAGCAATCTTGGGACCATCAGCAATTATCTTTGAGATACCCCGGAGGACAGGTAAGGTTCCAGAGGACCGAAAAAGGCCAAACGCAATACCTGCCTTTAAAAAGAGGAGCAAAGGGGACCCGGGGAATTGTAGAACTCTGCTACCTAGAAAGAGACTGGAACAAATTATTAAACAATTGGTTTATAAGCACCTAGAGGACAGCAGGGTTTTAAGGACTAGCCAGCAGGGATTTGTCAAGAACAAAACATGACAAACCAACCAAACTTCCTTCTTTAACAATATTACTGGCCTAATAGCTGTGGGGGAAGCAGGCATCCATGATATATCTTGTTTTTAGTACATCCTTTGATAAGGTCCACATAACATTCTCATAAGCTGTTAGAGAACTTATTCCTTCACTCTCCCACTTCCCTGGTCCTTCTCGCATGAACAGAGAGCAACAATACCCGAAGTCCAAAGGTGCAAACAATTCGATGTTTATTGGGGTGAACTTCCAGCAAGCTTAAATCCAAGTTTCTTTTTCCTTATTTTCAAATCCCAACTTACTTCCTGTTTGCCCCTAATTTATATAGTAATATTCTTAGCTATACCTTAACCAATCATTCTACTAAAATTTACCTAACCAATCCTAACATATTGTAACATGATTAGCTAACCAATTATATCCCACCACCTTAATTAGTTTACACCCAGCAACATTAATTATACAGCAGACAGAAACAATCACAAAACCAGACAGAGACCATGCAAATAAACATACAAAACAATACAAAAGTAAAAATGTCACAACTACATCTATACAGAGATAAGGGTTTTACAACTACATCTATACAGACATAAGCGTTTTCCAGCTGTATCTATTAATAAGTGAGTTCTTACCAGACAGAAAACTATCGAACTAAATTTCCTTTTACATGTTCTAGGCTCTTCCCTTTCTCTGGAGGTGATAGATCGGATCATCTTCCTAACAGCCCCAGATTGCCTTATTTCAATATGACTAAACAGGGCCTTAGACTGTCACAGTGAGAGAAGGCCCTTACACAGATAGACAATGATTTTGATTCTTTCTTTTATATCTCTATAACTAGCTAAGTGATAAGAATACACCTACATTCTTAAAGTATAGGCCTTTGCAGACAGGCTTGAATATCTATATCCTAACATAAGCAAACTAGGGCTAGATGAAACTACTATAAAGTGAATGCACAACTGGTTGAAAGACCGTACTCAAAGAGTAGTTATGAATGGTTCGCTGTCAAACTGGTAGAATGTATCTAGTGGGGTCCTGCAGGGGTCTGTCCTGGGTCCTGGTCACTATTTTCATTAATGACTTGGATGATGGAGTGGAGAGGATGCTTAGAAAATTTGCAGATGACCTCAAGCTGGGAGCGGTTGCAAGCATTTTGGAGCACGGGATTAGAATTCAGAAGAGCCTTAACAACAATTGGTCTGAAAGCAATAAGATGAAATTCAATGAAGACAAGTGCAAAGAAGTACACTTTGGAGGGAAAAGTCAACTGCACAACTACAAAATGGGGAATAACTGGCTTAGGTGTAGTGCTGCTGAAAAGGATCTGGCTGTTATAGTGGGTCACAAATTGACTATGAGTCAACAATGTGATGCAGCTGTGAAAAAGGCTAATATTCTGGGGCAGGGGTCCCCAACGCGGTGCCCGCAGGCGCCATTGCGCCCGCCGGGGGGTGTAAGTGCGCCCGCGGAGCCCTCAGGGTTTTTGGTTTTTTTTTGCTCCGCCGGCAGCGCTCGGGGTTTTTTTTGGCGCCCGCCGGCAGCGCTCGGGGTTTTTTTGGTTTTTTTTGGCGCCCGCCAGAAGGAAAAGGTTGGGGACCACTGTTCTGGGGTGTATTAACAGGAGTGTTGTATATAAGACATGGAAGGTAAGTGTCCTGCTCTACCCAGCACTGATGAGGTCTCAGCTGGAGCACTGTGTCCAATTCTGGGTGCCACACCTTAGGAAAGATTAGGACAAATTGGAGAGAGTGCATGGGAGAGCAACAACAATGATCAAAGGTTTAGAAAACTTGACCTACAAAGAAAGTTTAAAAAACTGGGCATGTTTAGTCTTGAGAAAAGAAGAGTGAGGGGGACCTGATAACAGTCTTCAAAGATGTTAAGGGCTTTTATAAGGAGGACAGGGATCAATTGTTCTCCGTGTCCACCAAAGGCAGGGCAAGAAGTAATGGGCTTAATCTGCTGCAAGGGAGATGTAGGTTAGATATTAGGAAAATCTGTCTAACTCTCAGGGTAGCTAAGCTCTGGACCAGGCTTCCAAGGGAGGTTGTGGAGTCCCCATCACTGGAGGTTTTTAAGAACAGGTGGGACAAACACCTGTCAGGGATGGTCCAGGTTTACTTGGTCCCACCTCGGTGCAGGGGGCTGGACATGATGACCTCTCAAGGTCCCTTCCGCCCTGACGCTTCTGCGATTCTCTGGGGTGATGGGAGGAATGGGCAGAGAGGGGCGTGGTCCAGGACAATGGCGGGGGGGATGGGGAAGAGATAAGGTTGCTGGAGACAGTTGTTCATTTCCAGGGGCAGCCCTAGCCTTTGCTGCCAGCTATCCTTGGGACAGTGGATTGGGGAGGGCGGGGCACGGGAGCTGGGCAGCAGGATGCGCCAGTTTGGGGTGATGCAATGGGAAGGCCGGGCAGGGACGGGGGGGCTGGATCAAGGTTGGGATTGTCCCGTGACTCTGTTCCCAGTCCCTAGAGTGGATAGCTGGGGGAAGACTCAAGAGTCACTGGGCCAGGTCTCCTCCTGCCTGGTAACTCACCAGCTGCCCTTGAGACATCCGTTGCTGCTTGTTCTGCACTGCATAAAGCCTGTGCTAGTAAAGCCAGTTGCAACCCATACTCCTCCCCGTAGTAGCTGATCAGCAGCTCGGCCAGGGCCCCCGGATCGGCTCTCTCCAGCAGGGCCTGGGGGATGCGCTGGTATCCCTCCTTCAGTGGGATTTTGCTCAGCTTCTCTTTCCATCTCTGGAGCTCGTCCTGCCCCAGCCCTGCCAGGGTCTGCAGCAGGTGGCGTTTCCCCGTCCCCTCCATGCCGCCTGCCGCCCCCTCGGAGGGCAGCGGAGCCAAGCAGAGAAAGAATCAGGAAGCTGCATCAGGCCGTGCTGGAAGCGATTGCTCCACATTAACCAACCCCGTTGCCACATGCCCCCCGCTCCTCCGGCCTGTTCCGCTCTCTGCTCCCCGCAGCCAGCCCCTCCTCCTGCCACTAGCCAGGGAGGAAGGTCGCAGCCCCCTTTGCACACGCCTGATGCAGCCTGGCCAGAAGTTAGGGCTCTCCTCTGTCCATGCTGCTATAGCAGCTTAAACCAGCACGAGGAACCGATCCAGGGATCCTAAAGGGAAAGCAGTTTTAGGACAGGATTCAATTACGCCAGGTTCAATAAACTCCGAATCCTGCTGTGACTCCATTACCATCAGTGGGTTACTCTGGATTTATACTGGGGTCACTGAGGTCAGACTCCATCTCGGACTCCATTGGCATCTGTGGGACCACTCCAGATTTACGCTGGAGGCTGCACAGTCACATAAGAAGGAAAAATTCTTACCCTGAACAGCAATAGACAAAGGATTATTGTCTCCAGTGTACAGATGGGGAAACTGAGGCATCCGGATATTCCCAGGTGCTAAGTGGGCTGGTTCTGGGATACCGAGAAGATGACCCCCAGCTCTGGGATTTCCACCATCCCTGGTGGATCCAGTCTGGTGACGCAGCGGATTTAGCTACTACAAGGGTGAAGACTGTCTGTGCAGGGGGCAGGGCCTTCTCAGGCCCCAGACTGTGGAACTCACTGCCACTGGAATGAATTGCTAGCACACACCCCACTGCTCTACAGCCCTAGTGCATAGCGAACTAACTCCTGCAGTCTTCACTGACAATTTCACATCACTAGGGCCCTACCAAATTCACAGTCCATTTTGGTCAATTTCATGGTCATAGGATTTTAAAAATAGAAAAATTCATTATTTCAGCTATTTAAATCTGATATTTCACGGTGTTGTAACTGTGGGGGATCCTTGTGGTGGGGGAGTTGCAAGGTTATTGTAATGGGGGTCATGGTATTGTCACCCTTACTTCTGCGCTGCTGCTGGCGGCAGCGCTGCCTTCAGAGCTGGACGGCCGGAGAGCAGCAGCTGCTGGCTGAGATCCCAGCTCTGAAGGCAGCGCCACTGTCAGCAGCAGCGCAGAAGTGCGGGTGGCCTGGTCTGGTATATTGCCACCCTTACTTCTGCGCTGCTGCCTTCAGAGCTGGGTGCCTGCCCAGCAGTCACCACTATCCGCCCGCCCAGCTCTGAAGGCAGCGCAGAAGTAAAGATGGTAATACTGCAACCCCCCTACAATAACCTTGTGACCCCCCTCCCCTCCCATGACCCTTTTTGGGGTCATGACCCCTAGTTTGAGAAACGCGGGTCTCCCCTGTGATATCTGTATATAGAATAGGGTAAAAGTACACAAAAGACCAGTTTTCATGGCGAGACCAGATTGCATGTTCCATGGTGCATTTTTCACGGCCGTGAATTTGGTAGGGCCATACACATTGCCCATTCGCTAATAAATACAAAAGCCCCAGGGACACATCCCTGTGCCGCTCGGAGGGCAGGAAGCCCCCACTGACAGATGAGAGTGACTTCATTTTTTCTCCCCTGGATCCCCAGGGGATGAACATGGGGTTAGCACCAGAGTCCACTGAGAAGACAGCAAGAAATGCCTGAGACACCAACAAACCCCTACGCAAACCAACTGCTCCACTGTACACGCAATGCCTAGATGTTTGAGACCAGGAAACATCATCTGATCAGCTAGTCTGACCTATCGAGCACAAGGCAGAGAGTTTCACCCTCTTCTCCCTGCACGGAGCTAAAGCATCTTCCAGAAAGCCCTCCAGTCTGGACCGGAGACCTTCAAGAGATGGCGAGTCCCCCACCGCCTTGGGGAGTTTGTTCCAAGGCTTCATCCCTCTCCATGTTAAATCTTTCTGCTTTGTTCGGCATGGGAATTTGTCTGGCTTCAGCTGCCAGCTGCCGGTTTGTGTGCTGCTTTTCTGCGCTAGATCAAAGAGCCCGTTAGCATCTGGGATGTTCTCCCTGCGAAGGTCCTTCTACACCCAGATCAAGTCACTGCTCAGCCTTCTTTCTGATCCCTTAAACCAGGGCTGGGCGAACTACGGCCCTGCATACAATTTCCCCACCCAGATGTGGCCCTTGTCCCAAAAAGTTTGCCCACCCCTGCCCTAAACAGATCAAGCTCGTCAAGTCTCTCACTCTCAGGTACTTTCTCCAGCCATTTTTGTGGCTCTTCTTTGCACCTTCTCTGGTTTTCCAACATCCTTTTGGCAATGGGCCCCCCAGAACTGGAGCCAGCACCCCAGCGTTGGTGTCCAGTACCACACACACACAGAGGTAAAACCACCTCCCCAAAGTTGCTGCCTGAATAAGAGAGAGGGTGGTCCACGTGTGACAGCTGTGGGTGAATGACTGGATACCATGGTGAGGAGGGCGGGATTAGAACATACAGAAAAGAGAGGGCGGGGCTAAGGGACCATGGGGAGGGGGGTTGGTCCCTCTTGTAGCTCCTCCCCTTGTTGTCTGAAGCTTCAGTGGCTCAGCTGCTGATGCAGACGCATCTTCCTTGCATCCGAAGAAGTGGGTATTCACCCACGAAAGCTCATGCTGCAAAACCTCTGTTAGTCTATAAGGTGCCACAGGATTCTTTGCTGCTTCCTGCTCTTGGCTTTCTGCTGCCCCAGATCCAATGGCGAAGACAGGCAGGCAGCACCTGCTGGAAGCCCTGAAGGAGCTGGGGGGCCGGGAGCTGAAGGAGTTAAGGGTCAAGATGAGTCAGGTCTGGCTGAAGAGGGGGCTGGAGGGCGGGGGGCTGCGGAGCGGAGCAAAGCCCTTCCACCCCTCTCTCTGGCTGACGGGGGATGCCGGGCTGGAGGTGACGGCGAAGGGGCTGAGAGCTGTGAACCGGGGCGATCTGGCCGAGGAATTGGCTGCGTTGCTGGACGCTTACGAGGAGCAGCGCCGGGAGCAACGATCCGCCGCCTCCCGAGCCAGGGGCTGCCTGCTCTGCACCTTGAATGAGCTGGGGGAGGACGAGCTTGGGAGATTCAAGGTCAGGCTGGCCGACGTGGGGCAGAAAGGGGGCTACAACCCCATCCCCTGGGGCCGGCTGGGGAGAGCGAAGCCTGCAGAGCTCGCCGCGGAGCTGATCCACCACTACGGGGTGCGCGGGGGCTTGGAGACGGCTGGGGAAGTGCTGCGGGCCCTCAGACGGGGGGAGCTGGCAGGGGGACTGGCCGAGGCGCTGCTGGCTTACGAGGAGCGGTGCAGGGAGCAGAGCCTGGCCCTCCGCCGAGTGCGAGAGATGCAGGCGCGAACCTTGGGCAGCTTGGGCGAGGAGGGGCTCAGGAGGATCCGGGAGACAGCGGCCGAGACCCAGCCGCAGGGGGGGCCCACGGCTAACCCCTGGGGAGGGCAGGAGAGAGCAGAGGTCATGGAGCTGATTGAGGAGCTGGTCAGCACCTACGGAGAAGGCCATGCTGTGTGGATGACCCAGGAGATGCTGAGAGCCGTGAGCCAGGGACCCCTGGCCGAGCGACTGGCTGAGGCCACCGGGATCGGTAAGGGAGATCTGTCCCCATCTCCGGAGGCCCTTCCCCCCCCTCGCTAACTGGGAGTGATGGAGACGCCAGCTGTTTGCAGCTGGGAGGCTGGTGCCAGCCAATCCCATCCTGTTTTGCTTTAACCCCTTTCCCCGCGCTTGGCTTTTCTGACCCGTGCGATGCAGATTTCACTGTTGCTTCCGTTCCGAAAGTGGAAACTCCCCCGTACTCCGGACCTAGATTCACGGCTGTCTGCAAACTGTGGTTCCCCTTTTTAGATTTCCTGCACACTCTCTGTTGCCAGGCAGAGGGTTGTTTGCTGGGGCTTTCCTGTGCAGCACAGAAGAATCCCAGCCACGGAGACGGTGAATTGGTTAGAAAGCAGATTAATGGGGGATTTGTGTCATTGACTTTGATTGGCTTTGGATCAGGCCCCAAGAGATTGACTGTGTTTTTAACTCCTGGCTCTCCCAGCAGGGAGCAGGGCAGGAGCGCTGGCTGAGGATAAATCTTGGCCAATCCAGCCCTGGCCTCTGCCAGCAGGGGGCACTGTAGGGATCAGGGCAGGAGCTCTGGCTGGGGGGAAGCTCCTGGCTATGCTGTCTCCAAGTCCGGCCTCTGCCAGCAGGGGGCGCTGTAGGGACAAGGGCAGGAGCTCTGTACGCCTGGCTACTCCAGTCCCAGCCTGTCCCATTGTATAACCTGGAAACCCTGCCCCATGGAGGCGCTGTGGGTCAAGCTGTACCATAGCAGCTCAGGCTGCTCCTGTCCTATGGCGTCAGCTTGCAGAGCAGCCCCATGGCAGCCGGGACGATGATCCCAGTGAGCTGGGCCTGGGGCTGTGCCGAGCTGGAATGGTGTTTCCTCTCTGCAGCAGGAGATGGACCCAGCGGGGAGGACCTCACCACGGACCCCTCGGGGAAGCAGGAGAAATGCACATGGTGTGTGACAGAGGAGGTAGGGATGGGGACCTCACGCTCCCTGCCGGGGTATTCTAGCGCCTCCAGCTGGCCATTCAGAAGAAGTTACCTGGCTGGGTTGGTGCAGTGCAGTCTGGAGCGGGGAAACACGACCAATCAGTGGGATCAGAAACTGATCCGATACGAAAGTGTTTGCGGGAGAGAGGAAATCCACATGGGCTTGGCTCCTTCTTCATTCACTGATTTCAAAGCACTTGAATAATTCTCACTTCGCTACTCATTCCTTCTCCATATCTCCGCATGGGTAACTCCCACATCTTCCCTCACCCTCCGATTCCAGGATCTAGTGGATTAAAACGGGAGTCAGGACTCCTGGGTTATATTCACAGCTCTGGGAGGGGAGGGGGGTCTATGGGTTAGAGCAAGGAGGGGGCTGAGAGTCAGGACTCCTGGGTTCTATCTCTGGCTCTGGGAAGGGAGTGGGGGCTAGTGCTTAGAGCTGGGAGAGGCCTTGACATTAGGAGTGCTGGGTTTAATCCCTGGCTCTGGCAGGGGAGCGGGGTGTAGGGGATGAAGGTGGGAGCTGGGAGTCAGGACTCCTGGGTTCTATTCCCAGCTGAAATTAAGTAGCTTCTTCAGCCAACTGAACAGGAGCAATGGTTTGCAAAACTCTCCCCCTGAGCTCCTGGCTCCGAGACCGGGGCGGGTGTGTGTGTTTCTGTTACCTGGGGAACCCCCCCCCCCCCCAGGGCAATGACTGATTGTGGGGCTGGAATCCAGCTGCTCAGGAGTCTGCTCTGCCAGCCGCACTGCCAGGGTCTCAGGCCATGGAAACAGCCCCCAGCTGAACACTTGCCCACAGCCACCCAGGTTCCCTCCTCCAAGAGCTCTGCTCCCAGTTGAGCCACCTGAACGCCTGTTCCTGTGTCTTAGGACCTGCCAGAAGTGAAGCCAGAGCTTGTGCTAGAGTCCGAGGGGAAGCCCAGATCCTACAGGTAAGAGCCTGCAGGGCTGAACCTGGAGCCTTCTTGGTAAGTGTGACGGGTTGGATCACAGAAACCCCCTTGGGAGCTGCCAGACTGATGTGCAAAGGCTACTTCTGTTTCTGTTCTCCCTGCCAGCCCAGTGGCCCCAGCACCGTCTTGGTGAAACCAGACACGCCCGTCTGCTCCAGCACAGACTCAGGGTCTGAATCACCTGTCCCAAAGCTGCAGGTTTACCTGAGAACAGCTCACAGAAGTGTGCTTGCCCTTAGCACTCAGATGCCCAATTCCCAATGGGGTCTAAACCCAAATAAATCCGTTTTACCCTGTATAAAGCTTATACAGGGTAAACTCATAAATTGTTCGCCCTCTATAACACTGATAGAGAGATATGCACAGCTGTTTGCTCCCCCAGGTATTAATACATACTCTGAGTTAATTAATAAGTAGAAAGTGATTTTATTAAATACAGAAAGTAGGATTTAAGTGATTCCAAGTAGTAACAGACAGAACAAAGTAAGTTACCCAGCAAAATAAAATAAAATACGCAAATCTATGTCTAATCAAACTGAATACAGATAATCTCACCCTCAGAGATGCTTCAGTAAGTTTTTCCTCAGACTGGACACCTTCCAGGCCTGGGCACAATTATTTCCCCTGGTACAGCTCTTGTTCCAGCTCAGGTGATAGCTAGGGGATTCTTCATGATGGCTCCTCTCTCTCTCTCTGTTCTCTTCCACCTGTGGCGAATTTTTACCCCTAGGCAGTTATTTGTGCTGTTAGGAACAAACACTTTTAGGCAGAAAATTTGAATTAAAGTTTTAAGCCTGAGGCCCGTTTATTGAGCTTACACAAACACACCAACGCGTTGGGGCAGCAGGTTGAAACCGGCTACGCTGATTATCAGGTTTTTTACAAATTTATAGTTTTAAACCGCAACCGCACACGCGTTATTGCCAAGCATTTAGAGGAGGGGGGGTGCTTTTTTGAATAGTAAACAGCTTTTCTTGAGACATGCCAACCAGGGTTAGGTGACCGGTGTTTTTTGATGGAACTTGCAACATGTTCGGGACACGTAGGCTTAGCATATTTTATTACTGGGGGCTTATGGCCTTTAGGCCTACCGTGACCACTGGTTTAGGCAAGCACGGGTTTACAAAGGGCAGACAGTGGTTATTGCTTATGCCAAGGCAAGAACATGAGCACATATTTTGGTTACACAAGATAAAGGGTACATTTTAATATGTGTTACAGCCTGAATGACAGTCTTGATGTTAATATATTTTTTTTAATTTATAAGCATTAATAGGGTATTGGAGACGGGGGTTACATAGTGGAGCAAGGGAGGGATGTTGTGCCCACCCCTTGATATAATTACTAGGCCTATTGCTATGCTAATTGTTACAGATTATTGAGAGATGCTTATTACCCATACTTATTTATACACCAAGGATGCTGTTACAAATGTTTTAGTTTTTTTTCCCCCCAGCCTCACCTCTTGGGGCATAGTTTAGTATGGTTTAGGCTTTTAACCTGCTGGTTACAGGGTAGGCCCTGGTTAGAGCCCGCAGAGGGGGTCGCTGTTACAAGGGTAGGGGGCCCCCATCTGATGCCATTTGGGCATCTGGCTGGGCCTTGGGGCAAGGAGGNGATTTAAGTGATTCCAAGTAGTAACAGACAGAACAAAGTAAGTTACCCAGCAAAATAAAATAAAATGCGCAAATCTATGTCTAATCAAACTGAATACAGATAATCTCACCCTCAGAGATGCTTCAGTAAGTTTTTTCTCAGACTGGACACCTTCCAGGCCTGGGCACAATTCTTTCCCCTGGTACAGCTCTTGTTCCAGCTCAGGTGATAGCTAGGGGATTCTTCATGATGGCTCCTCTCCCCTCTCTGTTCTCTCCCACCCCTTTATATATCTTTTGCATAAGGCGGGAATCCTTTGTCCCTCTGGGTTCCCCCACCCCTCACTGGAAAAGCACCAGGTTAAAGATGGATTCCAGTTCAGGTGACATGATCACATGTCACTGCAAGGCTTCATTACTCACTTGCCAGCACACACATATACAGGAAGATCACAGGTAAATACAGCCATCTGCAGACAATGGCTCTGGTTAATGGGAGTCATCAAGATTCCAAACCACCATTAATGGCCCACACTTCGCATAATTACAATAGGCCCTCAGAGTTATATTTTATATTTCTAGTTTTAGATACAAGAGTGGTACATTTATACAAGTAGGATGATCACACTCAGTAGATTATAAGCTTTGTGATGATACCTTTTGCATGAAGCATATTTCAGTTTCATTATACTCACTTAGTATCATGTTTTTATAAAACTATTCCAATTACATTATATTCACTTATTATCATGTTTTTACAAAATCATAGACTGCACAACGTCACAGTAAGACACTAGACTGGGACTTAGGAGACTGGAGTTTAATTCTTGCCTCTGTCACTGACTCCCTGACCCCTAGGGCCAATCATTTAATCCAGGGGTTCTCAACCTTTTTCTTTCCGAGGCCCCCACAACGTGCTTTAAAAACTCCATGGCCCACCTGGGCCACAACAGCTGTTAGCGGGTAGCCAGCAGGGCAATTGCCCGGGGTCCCACACCACAGGGGGCCCCGCAAAGCTAAGTTGCTCAGGATTCGGCTTCAGTCCCAGGCAGCAGGGCTCAGACTTCAGCTTCAGCCCGAGTCCCCGGCGAGTCTAAAGCCAGCCCTGCTCTCTCCTTTATTGTGGTGGAGCTCCTGAAACCTGATCACAGCCCCCCCCAGGGGGCCCCAGGTTGAGAACCACTGATTTAATCCAGCCTGGGCCTCGGGTCCCCATCTGTAAAATGAGAGTAACTATTCGCTCTTTGGGGGTAAGGACTGTCACTTGTGATGTGTTTGTGTGGTGCCCAGCACCAGGGGGGCCCTGATCTCGGCCGGGGTCTGTGCGGTGCCCAGCACCGGGGGGCCCTGATCTCGGCCAGGGTCTGTGCGGTGCCCAGCACCAGGGGGCCCCAGTTGTGATCTGAGCCTCTATGACAGCTGGTGGCAATGGGAGCAGGAGGTTGGCTAGTTCCATCTTGCACCGATTCATTCCCTTTCTCCCCATGCCGTGCAGGGTTCACCTCCCCGGGGCAGGCTCCTTCCGCTGCTCTGAAACCGAACTGGGGCTCGAGGTGAGGGCAGCCGTGACCGTCCAGTACGGATACGACTCCTGGGATCGACATCTGAGCGCAGCTGAGAAGCAGCAGTGGATGGTGGCCGGGCCTTTGTTCAACATGCGGGTGGAACCGGCCGGGGCCGTGGCAGCCGTTCACCTCCCGCACTTCCTGTGCCTCAGAGGTACAGCGGACAAGAGCAATAAGTGGGGTCTAAGCTTTGACTGACAGCTGCGATCCCCATGGCAGACACAGACACAAAGGGGCTGGGGACATTGCTCAGTGCAGACACAGGACACTGTGATCTCTCTGTCTGTATATCTAGATACCTTCAGTTATAACCCTCCCAGAGTCAGGGATGGAACCCAGGAGTCCTGACTCCCAGCCCCCCCTGCTCTAACCCACTAGCCCCCACTCTCCCACCCGAGCTGGGAGTGGAACCCAGGAGTCCTGACTGCCACGCTCTGCCCTCTGTGAGTGTGAGGAAGCGGTGAAGCAAATTGGAGCCTCCTTTTCCCCTTTTCCTCCTGTGACAGGCAGAGATGCTGTTCTGCCCCAGATGCAAATCGCTCACTTCATTGACGGGAGGATGACTCTGGAGGAGCCGACACAGGTGAGGCCGTTCCACGCCGTACTGGAGAACCCCAGTTTCTCCTTCATCGGGGTGCTCTGGAAACCCATCTATGCCGTGTTTCCATTCATACCCATCCACTCCGTGGTGCTGATCTACCAGGTAGTCAAGGCTGCAGCCATCACCCTCCACCTCTACCTGATTCCCAACGACCGCTCGCTCATACAGGTAACCGGGAACCGACCACACAGCAGGGGTGAGCCAGAGCCACCAGCCACGGCAGGGCCCATAGGGAGCGAGAACTCCCAGCGGGCAGGTGGCTCTTGTGAGACAACTAAACAGATATCTGGAGCTCTCGGCTGATTCAAACCCAGAGGGAGTCCAGCTTCCTGAGCATGTTTTTCTGGCCTGTTATCTGTTCACTGTGTCAGTGACCGGGTTGTGAGTGGTCAGGCCTAGTGGTTAGAGCAGGAGTCGGGCCTAGTGGTTAGAGCAGGAGTCGGGCCTAGTGGTTAGTGGTAGCCAGGAATCGGAACCAAGGGTCAAAGCTGGAGTCAGGAACCAGGAGTCGGAGCCCAGGTCCGAACTGGAGTCAGAGGCCAAAGGCCAGAGCCTGGGCCAGAGCTGAATTCAGAAATCGCAGCTGAAGCTTAGGCCTGAGTTACCTGGAATAAGGGAAAGCTGGAGGCACTGCCAGAGCAGGGCTGGGAACAAGCAGGCACAGGAGCTATTGCAGCCTTCAGCAAATGCTTTGAGCAGCCGTTGAAGTGCTGCAGCTGCTGGGTTTAAGTGCCGGTCTGCTGACTCTTCCCACCAATCAGGCAGTGTAGCCAATCCAGCAGCCTGCTCAGGCCAGCTGGGCTCATTAGGTTGCCTGCAGTGTGGATCTGCTGCAGGCCCCGAATTCCTGAGACCCTGTGAACCTGAAAATTGTGGGTGGGGATTTCAAAGTGCCCAAGTGACTTAGAAGCACACAGCTCATTGACTTTCAACAGCACCTGGGATTTTCAGAACGGTGTAAGTGAATTAGGCACTAGAACTGGTTGGAAATTTTCCAACACAGCTTAGTTTTGTCAAAAGATACCAGTTCAGTAGAGTGAAATGGTTCACTGCATCTACCACAGACTCCTTGACTCTTTCATCCAAACACCAGCAGGTTTCCATTCAGCCACAGCAGTGGTGAAACGGACAAGAAGGTCAATTGCACACATTTTGGGAACATTTGTGGGGTTTGTTCCTGCACAAAGCTTTTCAGTCAATTTGGTTTTGATCTGATTTGGAATGAAACCAAATTCCAAAATACTGAAACTTTTTGCAAACGGAACCCCCAACATTTTAGCCTTCTCTGTTAGGCGTCTCACTCCCATATGAAGTCAACGGGATGTAGCCTCTTAAATCCCGTAGGAGCTCAGGAAAATCGCTTCCTGTATTCAGTCCTCCAGGATCCCTCTGATCTTCGAGGGTGAACAATACCCAAGTCCTATGTTGCTGGATGGTCTTTGCAGCCATTTCCAGGACCCGCTGCAATTCCATCATGAGATTCTCTCTCACCCTTCCATCTTTGAGGGTGAAGGAGGGTCCGTGACTTGGTTGCCTCATGGGTCCTCTTAGATCCCCTTGTGTTCGTAAAATCCTGCTCTTACGAACCACAATCCTTGCCCAGCATATGCAGAGACCTTGAGTGCTGGCATCTGGATACCATCTTCCCTGGCTTGGTGACAAGCACCTTTCTGCTGTGTGAGGCGATGCAGGACTTCCCAGTCCAGTGGGAGCATGGAGGAAAGAATTGGGCCTTTCCCCATATTTTTTCTGTTGGCCAGTATCTCCTGGAAACACCCTGTGTTTGAACTCTTACAGGCAGTGGATGAAGAGGAGAAAAAGCACCAGTCCATACAGGTGCTCAAGCCCCCTCAGACGAAGCCCCTCTACTTCGGCTCTTGTTACACTGTGTCCAGTTCATTGGACTTAGAGGTAACCCCCGAGGTGAGTGACATTTAGCGAAAAGTCTAAAGAATGAAAACCACTGGCTGCAGGATGAATAGACTTAACAAGAGCATGTTGTTAGATCTCACCCCAGATCCCTCCTTACTACAGCTGGTTGAAAATGTTCTGGTGGAGCAGTTTTCCATCGGCGGATGCTGACTGGACAAAATTGGGAATACGTCCATATCAATGACATGTCATTGAAATGGTTCTTTTCTATAAGATCAGAACATTTGATTTTGATTTTTCATTTTGAAATGTTTTTCATTTAACAATTTATGTTATATTATTATAGTAAATTAACACTTCCCTTCCTGACTCCTTTTCCCGTTTACACAGGGAAATTCTTCGGCACTCCTTGCATGGCGTGGGCTTGCAGGTCATGGAGTTCCACTCCTTTTCTCTTCAGACGTCTCTAGCCAGTCTTTCCAGCCTATCCTCAGCCTCCCTTGTCCTTTCTTGCTGTCCTCTTCCTAACATGCTTTCTTTGCTAGTTAAAGCAGNCGCCGTGTTAGTCTGGATCTGTAAAAGCAGCAAAGAATCCTGTGGCACCTTATAGACTAACAGACGTTTTGCAGCATGAGCTTTCGTGGGTGAATACCCACTTCTTCGGATGGGTATTCACCCACGAAAGCTCATGCTGCAAAACGTCTGTTAGTCTATAAGGTGCCACAGGATTCTTTGCTGCTTTTACAGATCCAGACTAACACGGCGACCCCTCTGATACTGTCTTTGCTAGTTGTTCTTCTCCCATTCTTATCACATGTCCAACCTGCCTGAAACATGCAGCCTATCGCTGAGAGTTCCAAATTCATCTTCCTCCTTATTTCTTCCATGCGCACCCTGTCTACCCTCCACTTGTCTCCCATCGTCTTCAGTGTATTATTTTCTACTACCTCTATCTTCTTTTCCTCCATCTCCATAAGACCCATCATTTCCAAACCATAGAGCAGGTAGGGATAAACACACGCAGAATACACTTTTCCTCTGCGTTTGTTACATCACTGCTGGTCCCACAGTGTTCCTGCCACTTTTTTCACTGCTGCCCATGCACACTGGGTTCTTCTTTTCAATTCTTGAGATCTCTCTCTGATGGCACTTCCCACGTACACAAACTCTTCTGATTCAGCTTCTCTCCTGAAACTTCAATCAACAGCTCTTGCTTCCACCTGAGTAATTTCAGTTTTCTTTGTGTTTACCTTCAAACTAGGGTCTTCAAACACTGATGCCCACCCTGATATCATATTTACCAATTCCGATTTGCTGTCAGCCAGAAGGGCCAGGTTATCAGCATACATTCGTTTTCTCTGTGTCTACACAAGCTTGGTTCTCCTACTGATTAACTCCACAACTAGGACGGAGAGAAGTGGACCCAGTGCCCTGCCTTGTTTCAATCTCACATCAAAACTCTCAGAGTTACCACCTTAGCTCCTGACCCTCACTACAGCTCCTTTAGAAGCTCTGCTTTTTGAGGTCCCTCTCCCATCCAGCTCAATACTCCAAACACCATCTCCCGTGGAACCACGTCATGCTTTTCAAGACCAATACATTTTACGTCGCAATTATGACCTCTAGTTACTGTTCTTTCAGACTTCTGTCTCATTGCAAATATTGTGTCTCCTTCCCCTTCTGAAGCCATGCAGTTCCTCTTCTATATTTTCCTCCACCTTCCACCTCAACCTTGCCTCCAAATCTCTCTCAAGGACTTTGAGAGGTTGACTTAGCAGGGTGATGCTCTAGTAGGTTTTGGATTATTTGCATCACCGTTACCCTTCCGAAGTGTTGGGAATCGGGACGTAGGCAGTCTGGCCTGCTGGTCAGAGTGGGAGTCAGGTCTAGTGGGCGGATGCGGCATCCAGATGAGGGAACAGAAGTGGGGGTCAGAGCCAAGGGTCAATCTAGGGTTGGAGTCAGACGTCAGAGCTGGGGATCAGAGCCAGGAATGGTAGGTCACGGCCAGGAGCGAAGTGTAAGGGCAGGAACCAAAGGAGAGGCAAGGGTCAGGCATGGAACAAGAAGCAATGGTCTCAAGTTGCAGTGGGGGAGGTCTAGGTTGGATATTAGGAAACACTATTTCACTAGGAGGGTGGTGAAGCACTAGAATGGGTTACTTAGGGAGGTGGTGGAATCTCCATCCTTAGAGGTTGTTAAGGCCCGGCTTGACAAAGCCCTGGCTGGGATGATTTAGTTGGGACTAGGTCCTGCTTTGAGCAGGGGGTTGGACTAGATGACCTCCTGAGGTCCCTTCCAACCCTGATCGTCTATGATTCTGTGGAGAAGGAGCAAGGTGGTAGCTAGGAGCAAGGGTAGGGGTGAGGCAGGATTGGAGCAGGAGTCAGGAAGAGGGTTGGATGCTGACTGTAGGAGGCAGACAAGATCTGTTTCAACATGGCAGCAGCACCAGGGAGTCCGTGCAGCCGTTGGGTTCTAGACCCGCACCCTCGGACCGTTACACAGAGGCACAATCAATCCCATTCTCCAGTCATCTGGTATCCTAGCGTGTTCCCGGCAATCACAGAGTAATCTATGAAGCCACTTTACCTCCAGCTGCCTTGATCGTATCAATAGTTATCTCCTCTTCACCAGCTGCTTTACCATTGTCCACCTTATCCAGTGCTGCTTCTACCTCCTCTACAGAGATTGACACCCTCTGAAGCTTGCCCATAGCTGCCGGCAGTGCCTGCCCTCCTCTTCTCATTTAACAGCCTTTGGAAATAGCTCTAGTACCTCTTTAGGGGTCATCACCTCACAGATCCCATCCTTCGCGCAGAAAGATTTCGTCACATCTTGTGTTACATTGTTCCTCTTTTTTACCAACCCCAAACCCAATTTCCTGCCATCCTCTTCCTCCAGTTTCCTGTAAAATTCCTCTTCCGCGTTCATTCTTGGTTTAGCAACTGCCCTTTTAACCTCCTTTTTTTTTGCGTTTGCAGTTTTGATGGTCTCATTATCACAAGCTGCTTCCTCAGACTCTTGGAACAATTCTTTCTTTCTTAACTTCCCTTGTCCATCAGATTTCCACCACCGGCTTGTTCTCCAAAAGCACCCCACTTGGTGTCAGAGGGTGCCCATGCCCAGTGCTTGGGGCAGGAGTCAGGCTGAGTGGTCAGAGCAGAAAATCAGCCACCAAGGTCAGAGCCGGAGTCAGAAGCCAGGAGTCGGAGCTGGGCGGGGCATTGCAGTGTGGTTGCTCACATCCGGGCTAGGTTAACCCTGTGTTCAGACCCAGGTGCCAGTCACCTGAGTTCATGCTGCAGCATAGACATGCCCAGAAGGCAGAGGGCTGGGTTTTGGGACAGGGCAGAGGGGCCTCGTTAAGGCAATCTGCAAAAGGTCGCTGCCTGCTTGGGCTTTTGTCCAAGGAACCAGGATACGTACATACTGCAAATAAACAAATGATGCCAAGAAATTGCTCCATGTCATTGATTTCTCATCCACATGGAAACCACTCTGCAAACCTCAAAATTTCAGCTACCCCAGGGACACCCATACATGATTATTTAGCTGCCACCAGCTAATGAATTAGGCAAAGACCCCAATGAGTTATTTAGGACGGGTGCATCCCTGCATTGCGGGCTCAGGTGGGGTCTCCCCTACAGGTATGTCTTGTCTCTACACCAGGAAGTGGACTTTCGCTACATGAGTCCAGAGGACCAGCAGCCGTTCATGGAAATCTACACCAAGGACATGAGGGAGGGACTCAAACTCATCGTCCTGATGAAACGCTACGGGGAAGTTGTCTGGAAGGTCTTGGTGAGACCAGGTGGGGACCGTCGTTTTGGTCTGTGTTTATACAACGTGAAGCACAATGGGGTCCTGAACCCTGACTCGGCCTTTAGGTGCTATGGTGACAGAAATGATAAATAACAGAGAATTCTTTCAATGGGTGGGGTGTTCCATCTGTAAGGCCCCTTGGTACTCCAAAGAGTGGGGCTCTCTGCACCATCCTATTTAGCCTTTCAGACCTGAAAGTGCTCGCTGTGATGTAAAGTGTCTAATATAGATGGGAAATGATTTTGATGAACAGGTTGACTGACCTTCTCTTTGTTTCTCTCCTAGAGGACGTGCCGCTTTCGGGTTCATCCTCTGAAAAGTTCAAGGGTCAGTTCTGCTGGGAAAGATCCATGGGTGAATCAGTGGCAAAAGCAGGAAGAGAACCTGGGAATCCTGACTCCCAACCCCCACCCTATTCTAACCCACTAGACCCCATTTCCCTCCCAGATCCAGGGGTAGAGCCCAGGAATCCTGACTCCCACCCCACTCACTCTAAACCACTAGACCCCACTCCCCTCCCAGAGCCTATTAGAGGGGGAGCTTAGAAACCTGATTTAAACGGCAGATCTCCTAACTAGTCACGTTCAGTTTAACCCTTTGTTTTCCAGGGCTTCGGAAACTGCTCCCTGAACTGAAACAAGGTTTTATTGGACTATGCGGCCAGAGAGAGTTCAGAATGTCGCCCCCAGCTGCCTGGAGCTCACCGGCAAGGCCCGTGGATGAGGAAGCAGAGGGAGAGCCAGGCAGCGGTGCTACACTCAGGACAGTGGCTAACGAGTGAGCGATGAGCAGCTGAGATGAGGGTGAAATTGACACCCAAAACTGGGCTATGCAGGAGGTCAAACTAGATGATCAGAATAGTCCCTTCTGGCCTTATCTATGAAACCACAGAGCTGCTGCTCCTGCAGTGACGTTATTATCCCTGGCAAAGGGCCTATGTGATGGCTCCCTTACAAACCCTCTCTCTCAGCAGTTTTACATTTATAGGCCAGAAGGAACCATTCTGGTCTAGTCTGACCTCCAACAGGATCTCAGCCGGTGTTTGAGCTGGAGCTTGTAAGAGACTGCAGAGATAGGTGTAAAGATTCCAGGTGCTGGAGAATCCACCACAGCCCATGGGGACTGGCCCCAATGATCACTGGTGTTGTGGTTGTACCTAGGAGCTCAGCCATGGCCCAACCCCCATAGCACGAGGTGCTGGGCAAACCCATTATGTATTTTTTTGGAGTAGAGCTGGGTGGGAAATGGTTTTCCCATCTCGTGAAAAATTTCAAGATATCAGCAAATTTCCCCATTCCAAATCTGGATGAAAAGTCAAAATCTTGAAAATTTTCAAGAACTGGAAATCTGAAAAAAAATATCGGTTCAGGTCAACCAGAATGCTTTGTTTCAATTGTGACTCTATCTATCTATCTATCTATCTATCTATCTATCTATCTATCTATCTATCTATCTATCTATCTATCTATCTATCTATCTATCTAAAGTCTAGTTCAGTTTCAAACTGAAATGTCATGTTGAATTAGAAAACCAGAATTTTTTTCTTTTAAAAAATGTTGACACAAAATGTTTCAACAATTTCAAAACTTTTCATTGACATTTTTTTTCGAGTCACTAAGTCATTAAAAAATGTTCCCGCAAAAAGTTTCAGTTTAAAAGATGTGGCTGTCACAGTTCAGGGCAACTGCACCCATATCCCACCCTCCCACCCCCACATGGTACCTTAAGGGCACCTGCCCTAGGCTCCCGGCTCCCCGGCCATCACCTCCTTGGGCAGAGACCCGTGTCTCTCTCCCTCCTGAGCAGGATTTTTCCAGGCTGCAGAGTTCCCTGCCCACACTGTGATATCCCCAGCAAGCCTGGCTGCCTAAACAGGCCAGCGTCTGTGCTTTGCTTTCTCCTCAGAGGCTATGAACAATGTAATTGCCAGCAGTTATAAGTTACTACACAGCCCTTTATAAGCAATCACATTTATTCTTAAGGTGAAAGCATTACAGCACAGACAGATTAAAATCAATCCAAGTTCCTATATACAGGCTCCAAGCTTCCCAGAAGTTACCCATCAGTCTTATGGAAATCCTTCCAACCTCTCCCAGGAAGGATTGGGGCCCCCTTGGACTGACGGTCCTGTCTGTTTGCTGGATCAGGAAGAAGGCCCTGAGTCAGTTTGAACTCAGACTATTTATCCAACAGTCCTTTCTTTGTCTGTTGGTCTCTGGAGAATCCAGTCTGAACTCTATGCCAGCCTCTGCAGGTGCTGGTGCCTGACTGGAGGTGTTTCAATCTGACAACATTTGCATAGTCTTCCCCCCTCCCCACAACACACACGCTGTTCTTAGTTCCTGGCAGGGCGGTGGTTAGCCTCTCTCATGGAATGACATATGTTCTCTGGTCCACAATGCCACATAAACTCAGACCAGGAAACACTCCCAAAGACAGCGCAGGAAATTGCCAGATCTGTCACATCAGCATTTTTCAATTAAAAAAAACATTTTGTCAAAACGTTCCTGATCATCTGGTCACGTACCAGGAGCCCAGTGCACTCAGGATTGTACAAACCCGGGACAGTTTCCTGCCCCAAAGAGCAGCTGACCATCTACGTAAGGGTCCAAGAGTTGAATTCCCTTTCCTGTTAGAAAACGTTGCACTTCGCTTCCCGTTTGCATTTGTCTAGTGTCAGCGTCCAGCCACAGAGCACGGATGGCAAGGAAGGAGCCAGGCTCAATTCCATGCTCTGCTACAGACTTTCTGTATGACCTTGGGCCAATCACTTAGCCTCTGTGTGCCTCAGTTCCCCATCTGTTCAATGGGGATAAATAGCCCTGCCCTGCGCCACAGGGGTGTGTGGGGATAAATACATTGACGATTATAAGGCACTCAGATACTATAGAGATGGTGCCAGATAAGTACCTGTTAGATAGACAGAGCGTAAGAGGGTCAAAACACTCTAGTTCAAATGGGAATTAATCCAGGGACGTTCTACGGCCCGTGTTATTCAGGGGTCAGATTAGATGATCTTGATTATGGTTCTTGCTGGCCTTAGAATCTATGAATGAATATTTATCAATTTCTTGATGGGTAGAAATCCTGAATGAGCAGAGAATCTAAAAGTAACATTTCTCTTGGAAAGCTGGAAAATTTAAATATTACGGTCGGATTTAAAAAACAGTGAATTTTTTCCACCACACAGGAATTGCCAGAATGGATCAGACCTGAGGTCCATATAGTCCAGTGTCCTGTCTCTGAGCGTGCTGGTGCCAGATGCTTCAGAGGAAAGCATAAGAACCTGCAGTAATAGATGCGGAAATAATCTACCCACAACCTTCCATCTCACCCTGGTCTGTAATAGTGAGAGATCAGCTGAAGTCCTGAAGCACAGGGTTTGGTGTCCCTTCCAAAATTGTTCTCAGTTATGATAACTGGATATTCTTGATTTCAGTGGTGTTGTAGCTGTGTTGGCCCCAGGATATGAGAGAGACAAGGTGGGTGAGGTAATATATTTTATTGGAACAACTTCTGTTAGTGACAGAGACAAGCCTTCAGCTTCACAAGACCTGAAGAGCTCTCTATGGCTTGAACGCTTGTCTTTTTTACCAACAGAAGTTGGTCCAATTAAAGATATTACCTCACTCATCTTGTCTCTCTGGATATTCTCGTTATCTATCTAAAAGGCCAGTCCCTTAGTGAATCTTGTTAAATTCCTGACCTCACTTCATGGCTAATGACTCGTTATGTGATTAAATCCCTAGATACCAGCATATCTGCAGGGTACTACCACACATCCAATTGTCTTCTTGTACAGATGTATTTCCATTCCATTCCAGGCACTGTGACTGGCCAGCAAAGGTGTCGAGTGGGGGCTCCTGGGAAGTGATCCAGCGGCTGAGAAGTGAGTTAACGGGAATCCTCCAGAGCGATGCAGAGGCCGTGGTCAGCGCTGCCGACGCCCACCTCCTCCTCACGCAGGGAGAGTACCTCGCCCTGAACCGGCTGGAGGATCCGGAGATCAGGGTCGCCACATTGATTGCTATGGTGCTGGCCAAGGGGGACCAGGCCCATCAGCTGTTCCTGGACTGTCTGAGAAACCTCTGCTTCACCTTCCCTGCCCTGGAGCCTATCGTCACGGGGTTACAAACCGGTGAGATTCATCAGTGGAACTTACATTTTTTGTTAAGTTAAAAATAACATGGGTTTGTATCTGGGCCAGATCCAGTTTCCTGTGCTCTGCCCTTGAGAGGACAAACTTCCCATTGACCTCAGAGAACCTGAGTCAGGACGCTAAGGGCTTGAGTTAAGGCTTATTAAGACCCGCAGTTTTGCCTGAACCCCGTAGCATGGTGAAGGATGCGTGGGAAATAAAGGCCCTTATCTGGGTTGCTGCAGCCCCAGTAACCCGTTTCCTGCAGAAACAGCTCCCTCAAATGGTTGAATGTTGAAACTGCAGAGAGGGAAGCCGCTGTAGTGACTGCAGAAAGCTGGTGGGTCCCCTCCTTTGTAATTTCCCTACAAGCCCAAAAGGCAACAGTGGCTTTTGTAATGGCTTCTTCTGGGCTCCTCCTACAGGCTTCCAAGCCGATGTGGCTATCTCCAGGTCCGGAGCACAGACAGGAGGCCCAGCCCATGCTGAAGGTGAGATATGGAGCTTAGGTGCGCCAAGGAAGCAAACGGCATGAGACGCTGTCAGTAGCGGCGCCGGAAGGTCCCGCCCCCAACAGCGGCGGCGGAAGGTCGGACGGACGGACGGAGCGCCAGTGCCCCCAAAATAGCAGTGCCCTAGGCGACCGCCTAGGTCGCCTAATGGGTTGCGCCGGCCCTGGACGCTGTATCAATTCACTGCCTTCTGGTGTCTTCTCCGCAGGGGAACATTTTGTGGACCGGCACCGAGCAGAGCTGATTCAACGGGTCTCTATGGTGGATGGGGTCCTGGACATGCTGTGTGGCACCGTGCTGGATAACGAGCAGTACCAGAGCATCCGAGCTGAGAGAAGCAACACGGAGAAGATGCGGAAGCTGTATGAGCTCATGCTGAGCTGGAACCGGGTCTGTAAGGACCGGCTCTACCAGGTGCTGAAGGCCAAGCACAGGTTCCTCATTGAAGAGCTTGAGGGGAAATGAACGCAATAAACTGTCCCTCCTCCTGGAGCGGCTGTGCCTAGAGTCCATTCCATGGCACTCAGGAGTCCAGCTCTGGTTCTTCACCCTCTTCACCCAGGATCCATTGTGGCGAGGCTCCGGAATCCGGTTCTGGTCCTTCAACCTGTCAATCAGTGCTTGTGTGGTCTTTATCCACCCCACTATGCACATCCCCTACCGTCGTCATAGCTGGGTCTCTGACAGGGGGGCTCCATCCGTGCCTCTCCCCCCGGCCTCTCCTCAGGCTGAACTTGGGTGGAGATTCCATCAAAGGCCCCAGTTCCCTGCTCACCTTCCTCAGCAACGTCGCCAGCAGCACCATCTCCATTCTCTGCTATGTAATGGCACATGCCTCAAGCCGGAACTCGGCGCGTGCTCTGGGAGTTCCCTGGGCCTCCCCGCCTCCGACGCCCCCGGGACATTCTGGGGGGGAGGGTTTATCGGTCACGGAAGCCGATTAAACAGAACTCGACGTCGTTCAGTTGGAAAGTGAGGCGCTCACCCTCACCTTCACGGAAGCTGCACCAAACAGGGACTTGGGTTTTTTTGTTTTTGTTTTTTAAGAATAGTTGATGTATTTTTGTTAGGGAGAAAAAAGCCATGAATTGGGGGTGGCCACCAGAGACGTGACTTGTGACTATGGTGGGCTGCAGAGCACGGGATCAGCAGGTGGGAGGGGAAATGGAACACAACAACTGGCCTTTTCCCAGATTTCCGGGGGGGGGGACGGGCCCCGGGACCTGCTCCGTTGGGGACTGGAACTGGTACTGCAATACACCCCCGAAGATCATCTCTGGGCCAGCCCCTCCTGCTCTCCATGTAGCCAGTGCAGAGGGCAGGGGCAGCTCTGGGCATGGAGAACTAGCTGCATGAGGACAGGGGCTGCTTTCCCCTCCTTAAGCCCTGTTGCCATCCCCTCTCTCAGAGCCAGGGGTATGTCTACACTGCGGCTGGGAGCATGCCTCCCAGCCCACGTCAGCCGTTTGGGCTCCTGAATCAGTTAGGCAGCACAACGCTGAGCGTAGTGTTGTCAGTGTGTGTGTGTTCTCCCGGCTCTGGCCAGATAGCCGGCACAGCACACCTCAGTCAAACTGCCCAGAAAGACCACAGACTCGGTTCAGTGGTGAAGGCGCTCGGCCAGGTTTATTAACAATAAGGCATGGAACTAGCACCTGGCAGACTCTACAGGGCCACTAATACATGTATGCCCGTGACAACAGACTCAGCTCAGTCAGTGGTGGGACTTTCCACTGTCCCCTCAGCTGGACAAAGATGCTCCTCCTGTGACCCCTCTTTTATACAGATACAAACAAGTTACCTAGTACCTTTCTGAGGTGGTTAATGATCACCTTACACCTTGTACCTGTTGGTTCAATGAAAACATCCCCATCCGTTATCCTGCCATCCTGACCTTCTCTTCAGGAGCGTCAGTGTGTCCCTGTACCATTTTCAGGGAGTGTGTTTATACCACAACTTTGTATCGGGTACTACCCTTCTGGACTGTGTTTACATGAATGAGGTAACTCCCTTCTCTTCATGTGTCAGTATATAATGCCTGCATCTGTAATTTTCACTCCATGCATCTGAAGAAGTGGTTTTTTTACCCATGAAAGCTTATGCCCAAATAAATCTGTTAGTTTTTAAGGTGCCACCGGGCTCCTTGTTGTTTTCATGAATACCTAGTGCCTAATACTTCTCAGGAGTGTCTGTGTTTTAGCAACACCAGCCATATTCTTATCAAGTTCATGTACCGGACAGTGAATGTGTAAGCTGGCATTTGCTTTAGAGCGTGGCCTCACTCTTGCTGATTTTGGTTCAGGCCCTATGTCTGGTACCAGGCCACGTGTTTCAGGCTCACTCTCTTTCTACTACATTCCCCCACTTTTTTGTCTTTTTATGGGGAGGATGTTTATCCATCACCCCGGAAAAGCATAATGAATGGACTGAAGATGACCACGTGGGCTAAACACTGTTATATGGTCAAATTTCGTTACCGTTCACACATTCCTGCCCCATCTGTCCTTTGGTCTGCACATTCCCTCATACTACCAATAGACAGATTTTAGTTTCTAATTGTTTTAAGTGCCTTATGGTGGGCCTGGGAATGTTAGGTCCAGGACTTTGAGGAATGTAGTTATGCTTAAGCCTTGGAGACACTTTCTTATAAGAATAATGAATATAAATGATCATTTGTAAATATAATAAATGATTAATGCGTAATGATCAATGATAATTAATATATGAATAATAGATATAGTACGTATATGAGTATAAGTATATGGGTATATATATGAGTATTATATGTATGTCCCATAAATGCCACCCAAGCATCCCATATAAAAACACATTACATGACATAAAAATGCCTAGCAAACATCAATAATCATATAGGTACAAACATTTAAATCTTATTCATTACCATGGCGGTGTTAATAGCTAAAGCCAGGCCTTGTCCAATCTGGAATTGTAATCTAGCCTTTCTGGTTTGATATTGCAGGACAGGTCTACACTAGAAGTGCTACATTGGCGCAGCTCTAGGGTGTCTGGTGAAGACGCGCTACGCTGACGGGAGAGTGCTCTTCCATCGGCATAATTAGGCTATGTCAGCGGGAAAACGTCTCCCGCCAACACAGCGCTGGTGTGGACAGTGCTTAGGTAGCTGTAACTTGCGTTGCTCAGGGGTGTGTGTGTCTTTTTCACACCCCTGAGCTACGTAAGTTGCATCAATTTAAGCGGTAGTGTAGACCTGCCTGCGGCTAGCAACACATTCCCATTAGGGCAATTACAGTAATTGCCTGTATTACCATTAACAGTAGGCTGAGTGTTCTAACTACTGGGTGCTGGGTAACATCCTCTAGAATTGCCCACCAGGGTGTTTCCACTTCTCTTTGTACACTTGTTAGCTCTTTGATTTGTTGTCGGGTTAGATTAGCTAAAGCTTCTTTGGTTCTTGTTACCAAATCATGCATATATCCAATTGTAATTGCACAAGGGGGGACGGGACCAATTTGCCCAGTAAGTCATTTATGTCACCCAGAAGGAGTGGCGAGTTGACTGAGAGTGTTCACACCACTTGTTGGCCAGAAATCATAAACTCCAATCTGGACTGTGCTGGTTACCTGTACGCAAAAAACCCGTGGTATCTCCAGGACAATTTTGTCCGTGCATGGTGAAATTAGAATATCCCAATGCACAAACCACATCTTTTATTCACACCGCCTCATTGATCAATACTTTTTGTACCAATCGAGCCCAACCCTTTTTTCTTATTAATGTCTATAGTAGCATAGCACTCACATAGTCACCACCCATTATTTTTGGTGCGGCAAGCCTGGTTAATTTCCAAACCTGGTTCAGTTACCAGGTGCACAGTGGGATAATGTTGCACATAGGTATTGTTTATCACGTTTCCCATACTATTAGCATCATGTACTTTAACTGGGGCTTGGCTCCACGTTGGGATAGCCACTATGATATAAAGACTCTTGCTATTGTTAGTGTCTAGGCCTGAAACCCTATCAAATAGCAAATTGTAAGGAATCTGAGCTGATATTTTATATATCCTGTTCCTGTGCTTGTTTTATAATAGCTGTATGGTTTAATAAGCGTGGTCAATTGTGTAGTCCCATTTGTAGCAAACTTTGTTTATCTCAATCACTCTATCTCTCTAAGCCACAGAGGCCGCTGCCGATGAAACAGCATTATTCTCCAAACTATTTAATTGAAAGGATAGTAGCATTGAGATGTTCAACTCCTTGAGCAATTAGATGTATATTCTCAATGGTGAGTGCATGTTGATTTAGCAATAGGCTGCTAATACCTCCGCCAGTTTTCACTGCCTTTCGTATTCTGTTGATGATACTGTTTATTTTAAGATTAAGACTCTCAATATCTGTTGAATTTCATATGAACATGCCAAGGCTTGAGCCTCCAAACATTGTGGCTATGTCTACACTACCGCGGTAAGTCAACCTACGCTACGCAACTCCAGCTACGTGAATAACGTAGCTGGAGTTGATGTACCTTAGGTCGAGTTACCGCGGGATCTACGCCACGGGGGGTCGACGGGAGACTTACCTGACTCTTCTCATCGGGGGTAGAACACAGGGGTCGACTGGAGAGCGATCTGCAGTCAATTTGGCAGGTCTTTACTAGACCCGCTAAGTCGACCGCCAGTGGATCCATCTCAGAGCGTCGATCCCTGCGGTAGCGTAGACCTGCCCTGTGTCTATGATACCTCTTTTTTCCCCGACCTTTTTGTTTTATTAAAGGATTTGGGAAACCATTCCAAAATTGTAATTGTACTTCAGTTTCTGTATTAATAGTAGCAAGGTAAGGTCGGTGTCCTGGTTGGGCAGATACCTGCACTTGATAAATACATCTGCAAATATCTGAGGACATTGTCCAGGTTCCCATATATGTACCCGTATCTTCCAACTGAAGTTTACTTATACAAATGAACGTGCTCCATTTATTCTCTAAATCTGTAAAAGTTGCTCTATTTGACCATACCTCATATGTTCTAACAACTCTTCTTATCTAACTAATTATTATACTGACTGCTTTAAACCAGTCAGTCCATACCTCAGCCTTTTTACGTGGGTACAATTGAATGTTACATGGCAGAGTAAGGTTACGCCCAACTATTGCATTATTTAATGTTCCACTATTTGCTTCATTGTGAGTAAAGCTTGTTCCTTTTCCGGAACTTCTACTTCTTCTTGTTCCCTAACCTGTGGGGGTCCATGGGAGCTTTAATTCCAGGTGTGTTAATATTTTCCACCAAGAAGGAGTCAGTGTTAGGAGCTAACATAAGGGCACAATGTCCTGATCACAATTAATAACATTATCAACCTTTGAACAACATGCATATTCCCCGTGTCTCTTTAGTCATCATCAAGCTCTTTTTCAATGTCACTGACAAGCTTTGTTGATTTCTTGATTGGGAGCCTTTTTGGCAGGACTCATATCTGCAGTAGTCCATCCCGAGGCCATCTTTATGGGTGTGGGTGATTCTCTGAGGGTATATTCCAACTGATGTCTTCCTTCTGTTTTACATATGAATTTAAACCATTCCTGCAGGATGAGTTTGGCTTGCCACTCCGAGTGCGGTGGGGTTGCTCGAAACCTCCGCTCAAAGCCTCCTGGCTACAAGATGTGTTTGATTCAATCTCTTGGTGTCAGAGAATCCCTCCGCACATTGGATCAGTGCCACTGCATATCCAGTCCACATCTCCAGATTGGCTTTATGATCTATAAAAATATAAGAACAATCGCTTCTCGGGGTTGTTGTTTTTTAAACAGCAAATATATTTGTGCAATTAAATTTGTGCTTACGTATTGGCCGCTTTTTCTCTTGGGTTTGTTTATGAATCCATCTTCCGGCCAATAATCTATGTCCAATACAAACAAGATTTCCTGATCAGTCATGGGATTTCCAAAAAGAAATCTCGTGTTTGGTTGAATGGTAGGCGCCCTGTACTTGTCCATCCGATCCTTGGGCCCCACATGCAAAGAGTTTCCTTCCCCTCTTGTTCTACTTTCCAAATGGATGTATATCTAGTATTCCACCAGATAGTAATTACATTGATCTGTCCCATTGCACCTAATTGTCTGACTGGATAAGGCCTGCTCAATTCAAATCTTTTCATTTGGTTCCAGGCTATTTATATTAATGCCTGGGGTGCTGACTCAGCCCGGAAGTCCAACTTTAGTAGATTTTCATCATTCATTTGAAATGATTCCCTTGTGCTTACCTTAAACAGTTATCCTCTAAAAATAATCTTTAAAAAAAAAAAGCACAAAACATGTAACATACAGTTTAAACTTTATATTCCTTCAACTGCATGGCACGTTTTCACTGGGGTCGGTCTTTTAGTTCCACCAAGTAAAGCGAAAGTCCCAGTTTATCTATAATTGGCCACAGACCTGGCCATTCCCCTTTTGGAATTTTTTTCTTTGGTGGTGGTTCAATCTTAACCATTATGTGGTTTCCTATTTGCCACGACTTGATATCACTGGTCTCATCAAACGCTAGATTCGTTTGTTGCTGTTTAGCAGTTTGTTGTTGCTGCGTCAGCTCCCTGGACAGTACCCAACCAGGACTGTACCCAACCAGGTTGCTGTTGCTAGTGTTTTTAGAGTCTCCCAGTCTGGAGCATACAATAAATGTTCTCATCTGGGCATAGGTCTCCCAAACAATATTTCATAGGAACTAAATCCTGTCATGCAATTTGGGCGACTCCAGATTCTCATAAGAACCCAGGGGAGCACCATATCCCAGTTCGTTCCTAATTCATTACACACTTTGGATAATTGAATGTTGAGAGATTTATTAATTTTTCCTGCTTGACCTCCAGCTTGGGGATGACATGGGATAGGTAGTGGAAAAGGAACACCAGCCCAGGTGCCCATTCTTCAGTACACTTCCCCAATAAATGCCAGTCCATTATCAGAATCAATAGGTGGGGTAAACCCCATTTAGGAAATATTTCTGTTATTAAAACCTTAGCAGCTGCAAGACTGCTTTCCATTCTAGGGGGGAAATGCCTCCACCCACTTGCTAAACCTCTCCACAATGACAAACAAATATTTGTTTTTTCTTGGTGTGGTGGGCAGCGGCCCCACAAAATTCACCTTTAGAGCCTGATGCGTTAGTTCACCTCGCCTTTTTCTTCTGGCCTGGTCTTGTTTTGCACATATTAAACAGCTGTGAATATGTATATTTAAATTCTCTTTCATCCCAGGCCACCATCCCGCCTTTTAAAGTTTTTCCAGTGCCTCTTCTAACAGGGTATCCCCCTACTACAGAACAATGTATCCATCCTAGGATCAGGTCATGCATTTGCTGAGGTATAACTAGGAACCACTCGTTATCTGGTTTTGCCATAATTAAACTTGCTTCCTTTTCTGTGGGGATCTCCTGCCATTTCAAAGGGCATTCTACAGCTCACTGCTGTATTAGTTCATCTTTTCCTTGCATGTCCTGCAATATTTGCAGCCCCTCTTGATTTCCCTTATTTATTTTTTGTTCTTCCTTTGCTTGTGCCTAGGTAGTACTGCCATCGGCATAGCCTCCAACAGCATACCAATAATTGCTGCTTCCTTGGCAAGTTTATCCACCTGTTTATTTCCCCATTGCAGCGGATCTTTTCCCTGATGGGATTTTATTTTGACCATCTTAACCTTGTTATAATTTGCCACCAAACTTTCCACCCTTTCCCAGAGGGCTTTGTGTTTAATTTCAGACCTCTGTAAAATTCATAGTGTTCCACCATGGAAGGTAAACGGTGGTAAACTTGTATACATAATCTGAATCAGTTCCAATAATTATTTCAGTTTGTTTTCCTTTCATTTGTTTCAATACTTGAACTACCACAGCTACTTCTGCAGATTGGGTTCCTCCTTTTTCCAGTTGATACTGAAAATATTTTTTTTATTTGCATGTCTCCCGTAAGACATACCCCTGCAAATCCTGTAACTCGCTTTCTTTCTGCATAATATGAGCTGCCATCCACAAACCAGATTGCTCCCCAATTACTTGTTCCCCCGGCATTGCCTTAAAAATAGGGGGTGCTTTAACTTCCTGGTGGGGCTCACAGACATGTTCCTGAACAGTTAGTCAGCTCTCATACTGATATTTCGGGTTCTTTAGTGTTACCAATTGTACATTTTTCTGTCATGAGAGCAAAGACCCATAGTATAACCTTATCCGCTCTTACATGCCCTTTAGATATATTTTCTTAGCTTAATAACTTCCCTAGTGCATGATGGCATTTAACAATTACTTTACTTGCTCTGATAATTGCCTTCACTTTTTGCGATGTCCAATAGAGGGCAAGAGTAGTCTGTTCACAAGCCACCAGTTTGCTTTCCAGAGCTGTTAAAGCTCTGCTATACACCACAGGTCTTTCCCCAGCTCCCGTATCCTGAGTGATCATGCTGACAATGCAGACATTTTTAACACTAGGGGGAACACATTATTTGGAGTGGCCAGGGTAGGCGCTTCCATTAGCCCCTTTTTTTTAACATTCCCAGGCACTGGTTGTTTCTCCTATCGAGGTCCACTGTGGTCTTTTAAGTACTTTATATAAGGGTCCTGCCTTCTCTGCATACCCGACCATAAATTCCCAGCAGAAATGAGTGAGACCCAAGAATGACTGCAATGATTTTGGTATCTACTGGCATGGAGAGGTCGGTAATACATTTTATTCTTTCTCGAGCATCAACTCTATCTCCTGCACTGAGTCTGATTCTGAGGTACTGTACTGCTATCCCAACGAAAACAGAGAGAGCCTCTTTCTGTTTTATTTGGGATTTTGAAGGGTTACGTTTCAAGCCCTACGCTTGCCCGCAATGCAGTAAATGCGGCACTACCTCGTCACGTTCCCTTTCTGTTTCGCTCACTACCAAGATATCATCCACATATTGGACTATTTTTCCTGTTTGCAACAATCCTTCCTTTTCTAACGTATTTCTTACGGCAGCATGGAATGTCATGGGGTGCGTCCCAATAGCCCATGGGCAGAACAGTCCAGTAAGACTGGCTACCCTGGAATACAAAAGCTGTTCGATACTGAGATTCTGGCCTCAAGGGCAAGCGCCAAAAACCATTTGCAATGTCAAACACCACTTCACTTCTGGGGACACTACCTCTAGCAGCTTGTGTTTCAGATTGTGTTTCAGGGGAGGGATAGCTCAGTGGTTTGAGCATTGGCCTGCTCAACCCAGGGTTGTGAGTTCAATCCTTGAGGGGGCCACTTAGGGATCTGGGGCAAAATTGGTCCTGCTAGTGAAGGCAGGGGGCTGGACTCAATGACCTTTCGGGGTCCCTTCCAGCTCTATGAGATAGATATATCTCCTTATATTATTCACTCTCTTTCCACTACATATAGCAATACCTAAGTCTCTCTATGCCTCTGTTCGCTATCTGTAAAACGCACTGCGCTACCTCACAGGAAAAATGCATTAAAGATTGCAAGGCGCTCAGATTCAATGGTGATATGCTCCGTAAAAGTACACTGCATATAAATAAAGAGCCAGAACCCAGCTCCTTCTAGTGCCATGTGCATTCAATGTCTCTCTGACCCCAGCGCCCCGGGAAAGTTAATTTCTCAGCCTCTCTAGAGAGGAATCAGTGCAATTTACTGGAAAAGCAAAGAATGATTCATCCCTTTCGTGGGAGTTGGCCAAAATGAAGATAATTTAATTTTAGTCTCGGAGGGATTCGATTTTTATCAGTAAATGTCAATTTCACCACACACACAAAAACCGATGGAAATATTTTTTCATCCATAATAATTGAAATCAGTAGCGGCGCCAGCTTTGCCGGCGCCCTAGGCGGCGGCAGGTCCCGCCCCCAAATTTCTACGGGCGGCGGGGGTGCAGGCGCCCCCAAAATAGCAGCGCCCTAGGCGACCGCCTAGGTCGCCTAATGGGAGCGCCGGCCCTGATTGAAATGTACAGAGAGGCAAAATAAGAAAAATGCTGCTCGAGAACTTATTCGAGTTTGATTTAAGGCTATTTCTTTGTATATTTTGACATGTGATGTTGACAATTTGGGTTCGAATGGTTATAAACTTTAACTTTTTGAATCTCAATGTCTACTGTCCTTAAATAATTATCGTCTGACCCCCCCCGCACACACACAATCTCCTGCAACTGTGAACATGTAAATAGAATAGATAAAAATAGGAAAAAATGCTTAAGACCCATAATTTTGTGCAACTTTGAAAATTTAAAT
>QXTE01000549.1:62695-85195 GCA_003942145.1 Platysternon megacephalum | reverse complement strand
AGTCCGGACTATAACCACTAGACCCTACACCTCAGAGCCAGGGGTAGAACCCAGGTACCACCCCCACATCCAATGGGAGCTCCGGGCGGCCATGCCTGCGGACGCTCAATATCAACAAACTCCCACGGCCCGCCAGCTGCTTACCCTGAAGAGCCGCGGGCGGCCCACGGGCCACACAATGAAAACCACACCCCTAGACCCTCCTTCACTGATTGTCTTTTCTAAAGTAACTTTTAGACAACACTGATTTCAACTCATAACAAGAAATCCAATGATAGAATCAGATCTAGACAATGTACAGAGTTCTTTCCCAGCATACAAATGCTTCCATTCCCATCTTGACCATCTTTAGACAAACCTATGTTATGGATTTGAAACATCTCCTAAAATTTCTATAACTCTAAGCAGCCCCCTCCCCACATAGAGCATGCACGACCTGTGCTTTTTCATAGGCTTATAACCTGGACCAAATTTAGGTGGATTTTCAAAGGAACAGCAAAAACCCCTTACCAAAGTTCAAGTCCCTGCTCTAAAGCATGGAGGTGCTAGAGCTTGTCAAGGAAACAGGTGTAAGAATTTTTCAACATGGGCTAAACAACATTTCCCCCCCCCCTCCCTACTTTTATTTTCAGAAACAGCTGAACCATTTAGCTGAAATTTTCCCCAAAAATGTAGTCTGAGGCAGGCACCAATCATGGAAAATTTCAGTTTAAATTTTGGCAAAATTCTAAGCAGCTGAAAACCAGGTGTCATAATGAAAATGTCAGGCAACCTTAGCTTAGCTTAACTACCAGCTCCACCTAAATAATGTCCCCAGCTCTCACGTGTATGTTTTCCGGTTCTCCTCTGGGCCTGGCCATATCTCTGGTTGTACTTCTTCTGCAAAACCCTAAAACAAAGACATTTATATTAACTTGATTCTAATAAGGATTTTCATCTGGACAGTTCTTGTGACAGGAAGAACTTGTTAGCTAGACGGGGAGTCCTGTACAAAATCTTCAGCATGTGACCTTCCCCTGCTCCCAAAACTCTCTTCTAAGCTTGGATCATCTTGCATATTGATTGCTGTAAACTCATTCCCTCTGGTTCATTTAAAGTGCTGCTGCTAAATGCTGCATCTTCCTAGCCTGTTGCTCTATCAGGGGCATCATTTGCTATGGGGCACTGGGAGCAGTTGCACCCCCCTCGACTTTTCATAGGTCTATATGTTCCATTACGGCTTCAGCTTTTTGCCCACACCTGCTGTGATACATGAAGGGGGTGGGGGAGAGGGAAGAGTAGGTCCCTTTGATGGACACCCAGCCAGCCAGTTAGCTGTAAAATCCCTCTTGGTCTGTTCTCTGCTTGCTTTACCTGTAAAGGGTTAACAAGTCCACAGGTAAGTGGCTTCACACAGTAAAAAAAACTAACAAAAAACTTCTTTGGTGGAGTTTAGCTCTCCAACACTTTGATTTTGAAATACAACACATTTCAGGAGCCTCTAACGAAGTGGCTGATGCCCTCTCCTGGGAAGGTTTCCCAGAATCAGCTGGGTAAAAATGTCCCTGTATTCTAAGTCATTGTAGTCCTTAAAATGTAAAAAGTACTGTTTAGTTCTTCATGTAATTAGCAGTAAAATTAGAGGTGCATGTATCTTATTAACTCGGTTTCCTAAACCTCCAGGAAGAAATCCCAGCTGGTGTGGACCCGACCTGAACCAGGCCGGCCAGCACCGGTTGTGATTTGGGGTGTGTGTGATACATGAAGGGGGCAGGCGGGAGTAGCTCCCTTTGATGGACACCCAGCCTGCCAGTTAGCTGTAAAATCCCTCTTGGTCTGTTCTCTGCTTGCTTTACCTGTAAAGGGTTAACAAGCCCACAGGTAAAAGAAAAGGAAGTGGGCACCTGACCAAGAGAGCCAATGAGAAGGTAGAACTTTTTAAAATTGGGAAAGAAACTTTCCCTTTGTTTGTTGTTCTCTGGAGAAGCAGGGACAGAGCAGCCATGCTATAGGCAGAAATGCTGTGTAAAGTTTGAACCAGGTGTGAAAAATTATCTTCCATACCAAGAAGGAATCATTTGGCTAGGGAACGTTTAGATAAATGCAATCAGGTTTATTCTTTATTTTGGCTTGTGGATCTCCTCTGTGCTAACCCCAGATGCTTTTGTTTGCTTGTAACCTTTAAGCTGAACCCCCAAGAAAGCTATTTTGGGTGCTTAATTTTTGGAAACTGCTCTTTTAAAATCTAGCAAAAGCCTAAGTTCCAGATGTATTTTCTTTCTTTCTGTTTTAATACAATTTACCTTTTTTTAAAAAGTATTTGGATTTTTGCTTCCTAAGAGGTTTGATTAGCTGGTGGCCACAGCTAATTTCCTTTGTTTTCTTTCTCAGCTCTTCCCCCGGAGGGGTGGGGGTGAAAGGGCTTCAGGGTATCCCACAGGGAGGAATTCCCAAGTGCTCCTTCCTGGGTCCAAGGTGGGTTTTTTTGCATTTGGCTGGTGGCAGCGTTTACCAAGCCAAGGTCAGAGAGCAGTGATGAGCTGCCACAATATTAACAACCGGTTCCCGCCTCCTCACCCCACAAGGGGGTCGTGGCCCGCCCCCGCCCCCCGGGACTCCTGCCCCATCCAACCCCCCACATTCCTTGACGCCCCCCCCAGGACCCCTGCCCCATCCACCCCCTTCCCTGTCCCCTGACTGCCCCCTGCCGCCTCATTCCTGATGGCCCCCTGGGACTCCTGCCCCATCCAACCACCCCTTCTCTCTGTCCCCTGACTGCCCCTGGAACCCCTGCCCCTGACTGCCCCCCACCACCCCATCCAACCCCTGCTCCTTCCTGACTGACCCCCCGGGACCCTTGCCCCCATTCAATCCTCCTGTTCCCTGCCCTCTGACCACCCCGACCACTATCCACCCCCCCGAACTCCCCTCTATCCAACACCCCCTCCCTGCTCCCTGCCCCCTTACCACGCTGCCTGGAGCCGCTCGGCCGGGGCCGAAGCCGCTGGACCGGGGCTGGAGCCGCGGGGCCAGGGCCGGAGCCGGGGCCGGAGCCGCTGGGCCAGGGCCACGGGGCCGCTGGGCCGGGGCACTCGGACGGAGCNCAGGACAACCGGTTCTAAAAGGGCTTCTAAATTTAACAACCGGTTCCTGCGAACCGGTGTGAACCGGCTCCAGCTCACCACTGTCAGAGAGAAGCTGTAACCTTGGGAGTTTAATACAAGCCTGGAGTGGCCAGTATTAATTTTTAAATTCCTTGCGGGCCCCCACTTCCGCACTCGGAGTGACAGAGTTGGGATTCAGCCTTGATACCTGCCTCCAGACTTTGCAGGATATGACATTAAAACATACAATGTTCTACATGCTGACACAGCTTTGCCTCCCCCTAGATTTTTCTGAAATGACAACCCTGATGACTATGTCACCCTCTCTTCAAGGCCCCATCAGCAAAGCACTTAAGTATGTGTTGATCTGGAAAAACAAGCCCAGAATAGGGAAGACTGGAGATGTCTGACTTCTGTTCCTGATGGTCCAGGGATGATGACGATGATCAAGTGCTCTACTGAATCCAGCCCAAGGTCCTCCGTGGCTCCCCCTCTTCCATTGCATGACACACATTTCTTGTCCAAAAGTTCAAAGCCCCCCACAGTTTGATCCTGCCCTGTCTAGCCCACCTATTATCTTATCATAAGGTCAGTTTCTGCCTTTGCTCTCTCAATTATGCCAGGTTCAGTCACCCACTTTCCTACTTCTTCCACAGGCACTTCTAGGCTTTCTCCCATATCACCCTGTAAGTGTTGAAACAAACCACAAAGCTACTTCTTAGCCTCCTGTCCCCTCCTTAACACTCACCTCTACCATAATGCAAATGTAAACTGCCCTGTGATAATGGCTAGGTCGGTGGAGAGGCGTTATCGCTGCTCCTGGGTGGCTTTGAACTGTGCACACAGCTTGTCTGTGCTAAATATCCCATTATTTTCACTGCCACATCCTCCCTCCCCTTCTTATCTTCCTCATCCACCTGTTGTCTTGTCTTTTAATTCTAAGCTCCTTGGGACAGTGTCCCAGGGGGAGCTGGCCCTCTATGGGGCTGGGGTTTAGCTGTGACCCGGGCCAGGTGAAGGGAATAAGTCCCAGCTCACATGGTAGAAGATAGTGACTCAGAGCTAGGTCTGTTGGGATAAAGGGCAGCCTGAGTTCAGGGAGCAGGTTAGAGATTAGAAGAGAGCAGACAGGATTCCCTCAACTCCCTTGTAGACAGCCTGGAAGGCACAGGCTAGGAAAGCTGGAAGCCTGTCTGTGGGAGGAAAGCCCAGGAAAAGGGAGTAATTTCCATGTTGAGGGCTTGGGGAGTGAGGCATGCAGGGAGTAGATAGGCTTCTGCAGGAAATGGTGGCCAGGGGAAAGGCCTTGGAGTACATGTGGAACTTGTGTTTTTGTTTGGGAGAAATAAAACCCAGTCCCTGAGGAAAATGGGACTGAAATCCTTGGGCTGCTGAGAGTTCTTTGATGGGCCACTGGCTTACAGACAGGGACTGTAACTTGCTATGGTTGTGCACCCTACAAATAGTAAGGGTTCAGATCAGCGCAATTTTTGTGTCCGGGGGTCCCTGCAGCTAAGGATGAAAGATAGAAGCTAGGCCACTCCAGGTACAACTGCAGGGCACTAAACTTCAACCATTCATCTGACCTAGCTGATCTGACCCACCCAGTACAAGCCCACCTGGAATCCTGGATTAACCTCGGGCAGCTAGCCCTTGCCAGAGTCCACAGTGCTGTGTGGCTTCACTGCTATTGTTTCCTGTGCTAGCTAGAGTAAAGCTAGCAAAGTATGCCTACCCGTGCTACAATCACACCTTCCTTTGGGGTGTAGAGATCCCCTAGATGGCAAACCACACGCAAAGACCCCCAATGAAAACCTGTCCTAGAATCATAGACGTGTAGGACTGGAAGGGACTGTGAAAGGTCATCTAGTACAGCCCCCGGCACTGAGGCAGGACCACGTAAACCTCACCCATCCCTGACAGATGATTGTCCCACCCGTTCTTAAAAATCTCCAGTTATGGGGATTTCACAACCTCCCTAGTTAGCCATTTCCAGAGCTTAATTACCCTTAGCGTTAGAAATATTTTTCTAATATCTAACCTAAATTTCCCTTGCTACAAGCCGAGTGCATTACTTCTTGTCCTGCATTCTGTGGACACGAAGCACAATTGATCACTCTCCTTTTATAGCCTTTAACATATCTGAAGGCTTCCAGGTCCCCCCTCAGTCTTCTTTTCTCAAGACTAAACATACTCAGATTTATTAACTTTTCCTCCTCGGTCAGATTTTCTAAACCTTTTCTCAGTCTTGTTGCTCTCCTCTGGACTCTCTCCAGTTTGTCCACATCTTTCCTAAACCATGGCACCCAGAACTGGACACAGCACTCCAGCTGAGGCCTCGTCATCAGTGCCAACTAGAATAATCTGAAAATGACTAATGAAATATTGAATAATGGATGCAGTCGCATAGATGGGGTCAGCTAAACAGAAAAAGGGACACCATTTGTCACAAATATTGCGTCTGTCTTCCCCAGTTACTTCGTATCTCTGCAAAAAGGAGTGTAAAACTGCGTGAGTGAGTGAAGAAGTCTGTCTGGTAGTGCGTTACACCCACGGTGCACAGGTGCCAATGACAACACAAGGTGAAAGACAGGAGAATCAGGTCTATTATTTGCAATGAATGATTCCACCAACGAGACCACAGCCCGTCATGTTGACCGATACCGTCTCATTGTTTCCTTGTTTTCCCCTCCTGGCCTATCTCCATTTGCCTCTTGTTTTATACTTGGTTTGGAAGCTCTTTGGTGCAGTGTCTGTCTTTGTATGTGTTTGTACAGTGCCTACAACAATGGGGCCCTGGGCCATGACTTGTACTCCTAGGCACTACCATAATACACCTAATTATAAAAATTAGGGGAGGGATAGCTCAGTGGTTTGAGCATTGGCCTGCTAAACCCAGGGTTGTGAGTTCAATCCTTGAGGGGGCCACTTAGGGATCTGGGGCAAAAATCAGTACTTGGTCCTGCTAGTGAAGGCAGGGGGCTGGACTTGATGACCTTGCGGGGTCCCTTCCAGTTCTAGGAGATAGGTCTATCTCCATATATTTATTTTTTAGTGCATGCCTCGAGCGTCTCAGCCTCAAGGGAGAGCCCTGGAAAGTGGCCTTGGTTTACGTGCTATTGATAATACAAATAATTATTAATAATAATTTATTAAGAATATACTATACCTTCTCCAGAACTACAGCACTTACTCTTTGAGTACAGAATGCATTTTCTGAGAATTTACAAGTAAACTGTTAATTAGTTTGGGTGAAAATTAAGTTAAAAACTGGGTTATTTTAAGAAATTTACCCCTGAATGATCTTAAAAACAAACAACAGACCCTTAAAACTTTCCATATAGTCAACATTCATTGACATCTCAAGCATAGGCTAAATTTGTAATTTTTTTGTTTGGTTGGTTGGTTGTTTCTTGGTTTTTAAATAAATAAATAAATAAATAAACGTCTTTCTTGCTGTTCTCCATAAATCAAAATTATTCTTCAGCAGAGGCTGTCAAATAAGATGCTTCTATAGAGAATTCCACAAAGACAGCCAACTTTCAAAATGGCTGCCATCTCCTATTGTTCTCAGCGAGAGTGGGCTACGGATTGTCCTTGAGCAAAGACACCCTCTTTCAACGTGGCCTCCAGCTCCCACTGTTCCTAGTGAGAATGAAGACAAGCTGTTTTTAGAGAAGATGGAGGCCCCTGACCTGCAGTAACACCGTGAGGGGAAAGAAGATCTTCTGTGTCCTTAAAATCAATTAAATGTAATCTAGAACTATGAACTCTATGATTAAATAATTACAGTTGTATTGGCATTGTGCAGCATCACTCTAGGGCGCAGTTAAGGTTATTTGGGTGCCTTGACTGTGCATTTCCAGACCTGAATACGTTTGGCTTTCTTAGATGTATAACTGTAACTCTGAATGCCCTGGGTTTGTAGTGTTTGGTTTTGGGATAGTTATAGCATGCATGTAATGTATGTAATATTTTTTTACCCTTAAATTACTGATACAAACTTAACATTAATTCCATCTTAATGCAGTTTTTGTCTGGAAATTTTCATGGGGATTGCAGAGGTTTCACTAATTAGCAATTTAATAGTAATTTAGTACCAGTTCTGTTGAAGATGCAAGAGTCAGAATAGACTCCATCTTCCTCTCTCAGTGTTGACCTTACCGAGTTAACAGGAGCAAAAACTCCTTGCTGTTACTCCAGTCAGCAGTTCTGACTTCAATACACATGGAGACCAGCTCTGTCAAGGAAGAAAGGGCCATTTTTACATAGTCTTTTTTTAGTAGAACCACAGCTAAGTTGTTTGTAACCTCTCAGATTCTTCTTCTATTTCCTCATCCCTTGTTCCCAGCATATAAACACAGGCAATGTAGTTTCCTCTGAGTTAAACAGTATCCCATCTGGGGGCATCCACATAGCAGAGACACACAGACAGTGTGAGACAGTGCCCAGACACTACAATGATGGGGACAGAACACACAGAGAACAAACACAATCCCCTACCTTCTTTCTGCGGCACAAGTCACATTTGTCCTTTCCCCAGGAGTCTGAAGTGGCATTTTCACTCCTGCATCTCACTCCTGCTGCAGAAGGGAAAGTATTGGGTAAGGGCAATACATCCTGAAGGCAAGACTGTCCCCAGCTCTGGGGAGATGTGGGGGGCAGGCCAGGTACAACAGAATCCTTATGCTCCCAGGAGCCCAAAGACTGAGGTTAGCACCACAGCAGTGTTACCCATCACTCCGTAGTTACCCCTCCTCTGGTCCTTTCCATTCCACAACTGATCCCTCTCCCTTCTACTTCCCCATCTCCAATGCCAGTTTCTGCTCAGCGAGCTTGTCCCACACTGTCTGATCCTGGAGAACATCCACAGAGCATGGGAGCTCTCAACACCATCACCAACAAAAATAATAATGGTCGTGGGTCACTGGAATTGGCTTCTGCAATTCATTTCCCAATCTCCATGCCTGGAAGGCCTGAGACCATACTGAGAAAATATTTAAGAGGTGAGTTAAAGCCCATTTCACCAGCCCAGTCCATGCACTAGCACATTATATCTATACAGATAGATGGGCAAGGGTGACTAGTGTTAAAATAATGGCCAAATCTGTGATGTCATGGGACACTTGAGACTTTTTTGGGTGTCAGTTCAGATGGAAGCTATTCCCATATTCATCACATATATAATAGAGTGAGCAAAATATTGGTGGGAAATTCCAACATTTCAACTTTTTTTCACCTTGAATCAAGACAAAAGTTGAAATAGCAAAACTTGGTGCAGAACAAGTTCTGAAAATTTTGATTCAGAAAAGGTGAAATGTTTTCCTTTGGCATTTTAAATTGAAAATAAACATTTCAACATTCCTGAATCAATATGTTTCAAATTGCTTTGTTGAATTGACCCAAAACACTTTGTCTGGAGTCAGTTCAATGTTAAACTGCATTTCCCTGTGGTGGTGCACTGCTTCAGTAAAGCTAATGGTCTAATGCAGGGGTACGCAACCTATGGCGGCACGCGAGCTGATTTTCAGTGGCACTCACACTGCTTGGGTCCTGGCCACCGGTATGGGGGGCTCTGCATTTTAATTTAATTTTAAATGAAGCTTCTTAAACATTTTAAAAACCTTATTTACTTTACATACAACAATAGTTTAGTCATATATTATAGACTTATAGAAAGAGACCTTCTAAAAACGTTAAAATGTATGACTGGCACGCGAGACCTTAAATTAGAGTGAATAAATGAAGACTCGGCACACCACTTCTGAAAGGTTGCCGATCCCTGGTCTAATGTCTCTATTTTCCCCTTTGGGCTGGGATCCCTAAGCAGGCTACCTCTCCGATGATGCATCAGCAGCCATGTGACTCCCATAATGCAGCATGCTGCAGGGTCAGCAGGGAGAGGGCGTGGCATCATGGGAGATGTAGTCTGGTCAGGGAGCCCAGGCCATCGAATGAATGAGGGCCTGAACTGCCACTCCCATAAGGCTATGCGCCAGAGGAAATGCAGCTTAAAGTTGAACTGACTCAAAATATTTTGGGTCAATTCAACAAACCAAAATATATTGATTCAGGTCAAACCAACTCAAACTGAAATATTTTATTTCAATTTTTCCAGTGGAAAAATCAAAACGTATCAGCAAATTCAAAATATTTCCCATGGAAACTTTTAAACAGAAAATGTACTCTCTGCAAAATTAAAAATAATTCTGACAGAAAATTCCCAGCCAGGTCTAATATATAAAGGTTTCTCACCCTTGTGGATTCTCTGGTGCAGGATCAAGTTCACTTTCTGATGGAAACTTATACTACACTTAATACACATAAAGGGTTTCTCTGCAATGTGGGTTCTCTGATGGCGAGCAAGGCTGCAGCGGTCACTGAAGCTTTTTCCACATTTGGGGCACTTATAGGGTTTCTCTCCCGTGTGAATTCTCTGATGGCGGACGAGGTTTGAGTTCAGACTGAAGCTCTTCCCACACTCAGAACATTTGAAAGGCTTCAGTCCCAGGTGGAGTTTCTCATGTCGATTGCGATTGGAGCTGTCATTGAAGCTCCTCCCACATTTACCACATTTGTAGGGTTTCTCTCCCGTGTGGATTCTCTGGTGCCGAGTAAGGTTTGACTTCTGACTGAATCCCTTCCCGCAATTGGGACATATGCAAGGTCTTTTCTTGTTTAGGATTTGAAGGTGGAGAATCGTTTCTCTGACTGAGAATTTCCTAGAATGCCTTTTGTAGGGACTGAGTTCCCCACGTCTCTTCCCAAGTGGGTCTCCTGGCTGCTGTGCTGCCCTGCCCTGACTCTGGCTGGCATCTCCCTCCTCAAGACTCTGGGGTCTCCTTGAGAATGTCCCATGTGGCTCCACTGCTGCAGGCCCGTCCCACTGAGAATTCTCCTCCTCGTTCTCACTCGCCACATGGGCACCTGCTGGAATAAGAAGACAACAGCCAGCAACTCAGGCATTTTTCTCTCTCAAGCCCCACCATAAAACTCACCCTTTCAGATAAGTTTATAAACTCTAGTCAGCATCTGCACATTGTCCATTTACATGGCAAGGTCTGGGGAGTAGGGGGCTTGTTTATAAAACATCACACACACACCTATGGCAGATGTAAATAATAATAGGCCTGATTCTCCACTGTCCTGCACCACATCACAAGTCTCTGTCTTACAGAGAAGGTGGGGTTTGTTTGGTTTTTTTGAGGGGGGGGGAAGGGGCGGGTAACAGAGCAAACAGGCTGTGGGCAAGCTGGGCCCGGCAGGGAGATCCGACAGAAGCGAAAGTGAGAGCTGGACCCTGGGCCATGGTGGGGAAACCTCTGGGAAGGAATTTCTCAGTTGTTCCCCACTGACCTCAATGGGAGGTTTGCCTGAGCAAGGACCGAAGAAGCACGGGGTGTGTGGGTGTGTGTTTGTTTGTTTTTTTGTTTGTATAGCCTGGTTCCATCCTGCAAACTCCCAGCATTTCCCGTCACTTTAGCTAGGGTCACACACCAGCACTGACCGGGGGAGGGTGTGCAGGGCAGGGCACAAAATCGGGCCCCCTTTTGGTCTGATCTCTCCCTGGCTAGTTCCTTACCAGCGCTTGGTCTCCTGATGTCTCTCAGCAGCCTCATGGTCACCTTCTTCCCATAGGGCTTCCCATAGTATCTGATCACCAGGTCACTGAGGACAATGGAATCTGCGCGTATTACCCTGCCCCAGGGGATGCGTTCATAGCCCTTCTTCAGGGGAATTCTTCTCAGTTCCATTTTGAATCTTATCAACTCCTCGTCCTCCAACTCCTCCAGAGTCTCCAGCAGCCAATGTTCCTCTGTCTTCTCCATGCTGCTTCCTCTGACCACAGCTCACCAAACTACCAGAGAGAAGGAGCAGCCGCAGAGAGAGAGAGAAGCTGCTGAGTACGCAGCAAGAAATGACTTCTAAACAGCAGGAAGAAAGGTAATCCCTTTACCACACCCTGCCTCTGGCACTTTCCCATCATTACTCTGTGAGGTCATGCAGGTTGTTTAAGTTTTGCCTGTTTGCATGAGCTGGCTCATTAAGGTCATGGGGTGCAAACTTTTTGTCCGCTCAGGGTCCGTCTACACTCAGTATATCAGGTGACAGTCCCAAGGGGGTCTCTGTGACCAAACCCATCACAGGGAGTTCTATAAAATGTAAATAAAATACACCCTCCCCCCCGGGGATTCTGTACTGACAATAAAATTTAACCCTCACTCAGACACATTTTTCCCCAAGAGCATGCAGGGCAGGGCTGGTTCATTTGTACCATTTGTAAACCCCAAGTCCATGACTCTGATCAAAGCCCCATGTTCTCCACAGCCCCCTGGTCTCTGCCTCTCTGCGGATCAGGGCAGGGGAGAGAAGGTTCCGTGGCAGACTTGGGTGAACTTTTTAAAAAGCGGATGTTAGTGCACTAAACATGCAAAAACTAACCCAGTCAGTGCAGCCGCCCCTGGCTAACTGGGTTTCCAATTCATACCCGGCCCCACCTTTTCAGTGCCCTACAGAAGATTTCAGTGAGTGCATGTAACAGTCCCACAGAAGTTATCAGGGAGAAGCAGGAGGTTTTTGCATCTGGTTAGAGCATGCCAAGAAGTGCTGATTGGAAGCCATTTGCCAGGCAGAGCAGCTCTATCATGATAAGAGGCTTATGCTCCTTACCCCATAATGCTCCTTACCCCTGTACGTCAGTCAATGGTGCTCTTTGTATTAGCTGCCTATGTACACAGCCCACGTACGCTGTCCTCCACACAAACCCCGATGCGGTGTCTGAGTTCAGCTTGCTGCACAGGTACCAGAGCTAGCGCCAAACCTCAAAAGCAAAGCGACACCAAGTGAAGGCATCTAACAGTGCAGAGGCCTCTGCTCCTTCGCCCAGAGACACCCTCCTCCCCTGCAGGAGACACAGCAAACAGGCCTTTCCTGAGAGCTGGGCTGAAGGGACAGGCCTCAGGGGGCAACAGTAGCAGCCAGGGCTGGGGTCTAGAGCTGGGCCCTGCTGGAGCCCCAAGGAGCCTGACCGAGCCAGGGAAAGGCCCCGTCCCCATCTCAGGTGAGAAGGGACAATGTCCCCCCTGCCCAGGCACGGGGGCTGGGAAGCCACCAGGGAGACAGGACAGTCCATGCCGGTTTGGTGTTTGGTTCCTGTTTGTTGGTTTTGGGTTACACTGCTAGAGCGTTTGGGTTGAAGGTGCTACATCAGTGGTGGGCACCCTGCAGCCCGTGGGACTCATGTGGCCCATCAGGGTCATCCGCTGGCGGGCTGCGAAACGGTTTGTTTACATTGACCATCTGCAGGCACGGCCCCCCCACAGCTCCCAGTGACCGCGGTTCGCCGTTCCCCGTCAACGGGAGAGGTGGGAAGTGGCGGCCAGGCCTGTGCCACTTCCCGCAGCTCCCGTTGACCGGGAATGGCAAACCGCAGCCACTGGGAGCTGCGGGGGGGCCGTGCCTGAGGTCCATCAATGTAAACAAACTGTCTTATGGCCCTGCCAGCAGACTATCCTGATGGGCCATGTGCGGCCCGTGGGCTGCAAGGTGCCCACCACAGTGCTACATTATTTGGGTTTCATTGCTACATTGTTTAAGCTGCACCTTCTATGTTTTGGGGGTTACACTGCTATTATGTTTGGGCTGAAGCAGTGGCAGATTTAACAGTCAGCAAGGTGAGCAAATGCTGATCTGGCCCCACTTGTTCTTGGCCACCCCATCTCCTTCTCTCATCTGCCAGTGGCAGGGGAACAAAGAGCTGGGCTCTGGTGCAGGATTTTATTGTGGGCCCCCACATGCCATCACACGTCCCACATTCAAATAAACTCTCACGTCCCCCCACCCAACTTTTCCTTCCAAATTTCAAAATGTTCTGTGGAATGGAAATTCTGAACAAATTTGATTTGGACACATCAAAATGTTTCAGTTTGATAATGTCAAAACATTAGAGCAGAACCGAAAATATTAACTGTAGTATAGAAACGTAAAGTAATATTAAAACTAATATTTTACTATAAGTCAAAATTAAATGCTTTTACCTCATTGAAAGGAAAAGTTTTGACATTATTCAAACAAAATGAGAAAGTCAAAACGATTTGAATGTGGTTATCTTGCTGTAACTAGTTCAGTGATTTGTTTTTAGGACGTTGCAGACATATAGTCACGTTGCTTAACATGCTACTGGAAAGTCCTCAGATACTATGGTGATGAGCTTAAAAACCTATAAACCTGTAAGTATAAAAACCTCTATAGAACAGAATAGACCAGACCTCCTCACCCCACCTATGGAACTGGCTGGAAGTTGAAGCTAGGCAGATTCAGACTGGAAATAAGACGTACATTTTTAACAGTGAGGGTGATTAACCACTGGAACAATTTGCCAAGGGTGGTGGTGGATTCTCCAGCATTGGCAATTTTAAAATCAGAATGGGATGTTTTTCTAAAATATCTGCCCTCGTTCAGACAGGGATTAATTCCAGGCAGTTCTCTGGCCTGTGCTATACAAGAGGTCATAGGTGCTGGAAGTAGGGGTGCGGGTGGTGCTGTAGCACCCCCTGGCTTGAAGTGGTTTCCATTATACACCGGGTTTACAGTCTGGTTCAATGGCTCTCAGCGCCCCCACTATAAAAATTGCTCCAGCCCCCCTGCAAGAGGTCAGACTAGATGATCTCAGTGATCCCTTCTTGCCTTGGAATCTGTGGGCTGAGTTGGCCAGTTCTCTTTCCTGCCAGCTCTCTGAGGGGTAGGACATCCCGTGTGCTGCTGGTGCCTCCCTGAGTGCATGAGCTCCTCCGTGAGGAAACAGCAAGATTGTCCTGTCTCTGCATAGCAATTACCGAATCAGATGAGACCAATGGGCCCATCTAGGCTAGTACCTGTCTGACAGTGGCCAGTACCAGCTGCTTCCCAGGAAGGGGCAACTACCCCCTCAGTGGGGATTTGTGGAACAATGTGTTCCTTGGGGAAGCTTCTTCCTAACTTCCATCAATTAGAGGCTGACTCGGAAGCAAGAAGGTTGATATCCCTCCCCAATCCTTTGTTACCAGATTTGCCTGTTACTTTGGGGTACGCTCATTTATTAGGGCTACTCTTCTGGGGGAGGTTTCTGTAATTCTATCAATGTACTGCTTGTGTCACTTCTGTTCTCATACGGAGCTCTACGTCTCCCTTCTGCAAGTCCCCTCCCAATGGAGCTATCCTGCAGCACCTAGGTTCCCCGGGGCTGGGTTCTTCCAGCCCCAGAACCGGATGAACGAACACACACACACACACACACGCACGCACACACGCACACACGCACACACACACACACACACCTCTGAGTGGACCAGGTCAATCAGCACTTTCAAGCTGACCCCTTATATGTCCCTGGACTCAGCGGACTGGGTCAAACAGCACTTCCAAGCTGCCATCCTCGTATGTCCCAGGTTCAGCACGTCCCTATCCCCACTTTCCCGTTACAATTGTTCTGGTCGTAACCCACTTGATGAGCAAACCCCACAGGATTTTTGGGCACTGCAGGGATCTTTAGCTTAGGTAAGAGGAGCGTTGCTGCAGAGTGAACGGGGAAGCCAGAAACACAAAAGAGTAAAGTTCAGAGAGAGAGGGAGGGAAGCAACCAGCTGAACCATAAAAGTTATGTATTGAATAATAGTGATAACCACACAAGGAGCCTAAATAAACATAACAGTTACATTATTAAAGATTATAAAAGTCAGATATAGAAAACTATACCTGATCAAACAAGTCAGGATTAAAAAGTTGTACCTGAGGGAGAAAAGAAAACAGAGAGAGAGAGAGATGGGGGTCTCGCCAATCCATGAGGCTTGAACTGGTCAGGGTTCCCAGGTGATGGTGGTAGCTCAGGGTCCTGAGTGCTGGAGACAGGCAGAGCCCCCAGCAAGATCAGGAAGGAGAAGATGAAGTCCCAGTGGAACTGATGCAGAGTTTGAATCCAGGCATCAGAACACTTACTTGAGCATAGGTGGGGGGTTTTTGTAGGGAAACAACAATGGTTCCAGGGAGAACACTAGATTTGTTTATGGGTAAACTGATGACTCCAGGGTTTTCTTTAGGCTAGACAATAGAAACTGATCATTCCCGGCTATGGGTGGGTGGTGTTCCTTCAAGGGAGCTCACAATGCAATTAGGCAGCTTCAGTATTTTGGATATCAATCAAGGATTCATTACTAGAATTGTTCTGATAACTGCTGAGCTGGGTGTGTGCAGGCGTAGGTTCATTAACACCTGGAGCAGAGATTTCCCATCATGCAGTGCTTCCCTGCTTTCCTGGTCCCAGAGTGCAGTGCGGTTCTTGCCTTGGAATCTCTGTTCTCCTTGCTGTATGCTAATGGAGATGCCTCCCTGTCCCATCTTTGATGCAGATGAGGCTAGGGGAGTTGCCTTAAACCTGTCACCCTTGTCAGGAGGGGTCTAGGTGTGTCTCTCACCACCCTTCACTGCTCTCTGCAAGTCTTTCCTCCAATCGGTCCCGGTTCAAGCAGAGGCTGGGGGAGGGGGGTGTCCTTCATGAGTCAGACAGGCTGGATGCTGCACCCTGGTTCCCCAAGAACACAGAGCTGACTGGTATCCTTAGCCATCCACCAGTCATGTGATACACAGGGGCTTGGGAGGAAACCATGCAGGAAATTGGGGCAGGAAGGAAGGAATTGGATGGACCAAGGTCGCAGGAGACAAGCTGGGGGAAGAAGGCTGCATGTTTCAGGAACCCAAGCTTTGCTCTGCAGCAGAAGGACTTGGACAACTCCAGATGGCTCTAACCCCTGCCCAGAGCATGCCCTGGAGTGATGAGGCAACTGAGGCAGGGAGTTGCGGGTAGGATTTGTTATTCTGTATTGATCTGTGTACACCTCAAGGTATTAAACAAAGGGCACTGAGGTGTGAGCACCTGTGCAGAGTGTCTGTACGTGTTATATGCTTTACATGTACCACTGGTCCCTTGAGAGAGCTCAGCAGTAACTCAAAAGGTTCACACTTTGGATGGATTCTGAGGGAGGGCATGTTTAAGCTACAGGAGAACCTGAAGGGACCACCAGTGGTTACAGGGGCTGGGCACCCAGGTCTCAGCAGCGGGTACTAGACAGAAGGCCTGAATCCCAAGGGTGTACCCAGAGGCCCTAAGAAAGGGACAGTGCCTGGGCCCCTTCAGGCTCAAATGACTCAGGGATTCCCCTCACAGAACTTGGGCGGGCAGCCAGCCAGGAGATCTGACTGGATCTGTGACAGCCACTCACCTCAGCCCGCCCCAAATGCCTGTTAGAGATGAATACAGGACTTGCCACAAGGAATGAGAGCTGAGCCCTCCCCTGCCCTGTATCTGCTCTCTGGCAGCGCCCAGCACTAAAGGAAGGTGGGACAAGGACAGGATTTAGGCTCCTAGCCACTTAGGTGCTTCTGAACATTTCACCCAGTGTCTCCAGTGCGTAGGCGGAGGAAAGACGTAGGAGGGTCACTGCCAGGTGGTTTGGAATCTTGATGACTCCCATTAACTAGGACCATTGTCTGCAGATGGCTGTATTTACCTGTGAGTCTTCCTGTATATGTGTGTGCTGGCAAGTGGGTAATGAAGTCTTGCAGTGACATGTGATCATGTCACTTGAACTGGAATCCATCTTTAACCTGGTGCTTTTCCAGTGAAGGGGGGGGGGGGGAACCCAGAGGGACAAAGGGTTCCAGCCTTATGCAAAAGATATATAAAGGGGTGGAAGAGAACAACAAGAAGGAGGAGCCATCATGAAGAATCCCCTAGCTACCACCTGAGCTGAAACAAGAGCTGTACCAGGGGAAAGAATTGTGCCCAGGCCTGGAAGGTGTCCAGTCTGAGGAAAAAAACTTACTGAAGCATCTCTAAGGGTGAGATTATCTGTATTTAGTTTGATTAGACATAGATTTGTGCATTTTATTTTATTTTGCTTGGTGACTTACTTTGTTCTGTCTGTTACTACTTGGAACCACTTAAATCTTACTTCCCGTATTTAATAAAATCACTTTTTACTTATTAACTCAGAGTATGTATTAATGCCTGGGGGAGCAGACAACTGTGCATATCTCTCTATCAGTGTTATAGAGGGCGAACAATTTATGAGTTTACCCTGTATAAGCTTTATACAGGGTAAAACGGATTTATTTGGGTTTANACAGGAACAGAAGTAGTCTTTGCACATCGGGTGGCAGCTCCCAAGCGGGGTTTCTGTGATCCAACCCGTCACACCCCCTTCTGCTGATGGACTTCGGCCTGCATTCTATTTACTCCTGCAGCTTTTTTTGTTTTTGTTTTGTGGTTTTTTTGGGGGGTGGCGGAGTTTATTGGCCTAAGTTTAGAGAATTTTAATCAGATGCCATGTGGCTCCTAAACTCCCTTGCAAAGCTCTGTATTTACTAGCTCCTCTGGTTGCTTGAGAGCTGTTTTTTTCAACCCCTGAGTAGCCTTGCCCCCTGGTTAAGGGTTAATGGGTGCTTGTAATGGTCCTTTCCCTATCAGACTCAGAGAGAGGCCTTGCTGTTTCTTCACAGCTGATAGCAATCATCCACGCTCTGGGCAGAAAGAACAGCAAGCAGTCATTAGTCCAGACAGCCTCCTGGCTTGGGCAGACCGCAATCAACAGTCTGGACTCTGACCCTCTGGGCGGGGCAAAGCAATAAGCAGTCTTTAGCCCAAAGCCTTTGGGCGGGGCAGTTTAGCCACCTCTGCTATAAATTTCAGTCAAGCAGCAAGCACAGAACAAACTCACCCCCATTTATCGGCGCCTCCACCTGGAGAACTCCTTTGCAAAACCCCCGTTTGCTAGCCAGTGCTATACAAGGAAACCTAGGCTTGTGTACTGCCCAGCATCCAGCTGGTTCAGGATTCTCTTTTGTACAGTGTTACTGGGCGGCTCTTAACCAGCTGCCCCACCTCAGAGGTAGCTGCATTTCAATGCTGTGTGGCTGCTAAGCAGCTGCTTTGCCCCACCAATCTAGGGCAGGAGGAAGTGGGAGGTTAATACCAGCACAGATGGGCCTAATGGGCTGATCTGTGGGAGAAGGACGGGGCAGGATACTGGGCTAGATGAGCCCACTGGTTGATGCTGTCTTTCTCGGTCTAGACCAGCGGTAGGCAACCTATGGCACGCGTGCCGAAGGCAGCACATGAGCTGATTTTCAGTGGCACTCACACTGCCCGGGTCCTGGCCACTGGTCCGGGGGGCTCTGCGTTTTAATTTAATTTTAAATGAAGCTTCTTAAACATTTTAAAAACCGTATTTACTTTACATACAACAATAGTTTAGTTATATATTATAGACTTATAGAAAGAGACCTTCTAAAAACGTTAAAATGTATTACTGGCACGCGAAACCTTAAATGAGAGTGAATAAATGAAGACTCGGCACACCGCTTCTGAAAGGTTGCCGACCCCTGGTCTAGACCGTCCCATAGTCCAATGCTCCATAGCCATAGTCTGTGGCGGCTTCACACCAAGCTGGTGATGGTATTGGGGTAGCACAGTGCATCTGGAAAGAAGCAGTTGGGCATCTTCAGCCATGTGGTTCCCACAGTGGGACCTTCTTAGGCTGGGCAGGGAGGGAGCAGGATACTGGGCTAGATTGGCCCATTGGTCTGGTTGGGCCCGCTATTTGATACTTTCTCTGGGCCCCGCCACAGTTCCAGAGAGCTGTATGTCACCCTGTGGAGGAGGAGAACCAGGAGGTGGTCGGTAATATAAACAGTAAATAATCCTACTGGTAGTGGAAGAGGAGGAAGTGATGGAGAATCTTTTGTGGATCCAAACGTCCTCCATTAGCTCTGACTAACATGCCTCACCCCCTTCCCCAGCCCTGCTTGCTCAGGAGGGGTCATTCCTCATATGGCCTTTGTTTTCCCTGTGGGAACGGCCATGTCTGAATAGACATGCAGAAGCTCCTTGGCCAGTCACAGAAACCCACACCAAGGATGTCGAGGAGGAGCTGGAGCTCAGCCTGGTGGAGCAAAATGACAGGAAGCCGATCTGGGAGGCCAGAGTCAGAGTTTCTGTGCCGCTGAGGTGAAAATGATCAATTAAACCTTGCAAAAGGGTGGTTCTGGTATCCTGCATGACTGATCCAGATGGTGCTCGATCCGTGGGGAGGCTGCGTCCCTTTGGGAGTTGTCATGATGATGATGTCAGAGCAGACTCAGCCTGGCGAAGGGAGATGTTTGTGCAGGCAGCCCCGAGCCAGCACCCGTCATGAGGCAGGAACCATGTGAGGGGTCTGGCAATTAGGTGGGAGAGGAGAGGAGCAGAGAAGCAAGATTGGAAATATCCTCCAAAACCATGGAACTCAAGATTATTGCCCTAAAGCTGTGGCCAACCACAACATCCCTGCTAGCCTTCTGCTTGGAACTGCACGATGCCCACAGGGATAGAGCTCATGTCCTCCTGCTACAAAAACCCAGGCCCTGAACCCCTGGAGTAAAGCCCTCCCTCAGTAGCTGTAAAGTGTATAGGGCCTATGATACACATTTGAGCAGCTCTGATTCCTACCAGCAGAGGGCAGGAGAGCACAGACACACATTACCCAGTGTGTTATAAATAGGCTTGGCAGAATTCAATTAGTATTTTTTTTATAATTTCAACAAATGGCGGTTTTCTTTTAAACTTTTTTTAGATTTTTATTGACTTAAATTTTCAGTTGCATTAAATTATGGGGGAGGGCTCAGACAATTATTTAGTGACAATCGACATTGAGATTCAAAAAGTGAAAACTTTTTAAACTGTTAAAACACAAATTGTCAATATCACATGTCAAAAGATACGAAGTAAATATCCTGACACCCCTGTTTTTACTGTTCATTCGCTAGTCCATTTGCGACAAGGCCCATTCAAAAGTCTGAATCACTGGATAAGCTCCAAGCAGCATTTTTCTTACTTTCCCTATCTGTAGATTTCTATTCTCATCAGTGGAAACATGGTTTTGTCGGTTTGTGTGTGTGCGATGAACTCCACTTTTACTGAATGCAAATCTATTCCTTCCAAGTCTAATTATAAGACTTGGAAGGATGGGAACAGGCCCCATTAATAACTGAAGGCCACCTCAGTGTGGAGTGAATTCTTCCACTTCAGCAGCTTTGACACTTCCTTTTCTCTTAAAACTGGGGGCTCTGTCTGAAACGCCAGTTTTTAAATCCAATTCTTCTGTATCACAGGCCAGTTTCTCCTCTCAAAAGCAATCCCTATTCATGTCTTATCTAGTCCACATGTTGCATAGCACTGCTGCCATACCTCACCCCAGAGGTGGCTGCGTTTTGACACTGGATGAGCAATCTCGCAATATCCAGACTGCAAAGTGCTGTGGTGAAACTCATTAGGGAAGATTTTATATTAGCAAACAGGTTAACAAACCCCAGTTCATTCTCTCTCTCCTCCTCAGACATGCATTTCGTTCACAGGCACTGAGAACAGCTGAGCCAGCGGGTGACTGCAGTGGGCTGCTTTCTGAATAAATTATACGGCACCACTCTAGGTGACTAGCAATACTCCAACGTTAAATCTGGGCGTACACATCCAGAGAAGATGCGGAAGCTGTGTGAACTCGTCCTGAGCTGGAACAGGGACTGCAGGGTGGCTCTGACAGGTGCTGGAGGACCGCTACAAACACCATGTGAAAGAGTTTTGGGAGAGATAGATGCAGGCTCTCAGAGGGGCTGCATCCAGGCTCATTACAGGGAGCTCAGGACTCCAGTTCTGCTCCTTCCCTCCTCACCAGGCTGCACTAGGGCTCAGACAGCCCCACCAATTCCTCACCAAGGCTCTGCCCCAACACCTCAGCTCCTGCTTCCCCGATGGCCTCAGATGCACTGGCCTTTGGGGGAAGAGGCAGAGCAGGGGGCAGGGCCCGGGGGAGAGGCGGGGCAGGGGGCGGGGCCTCAGGGGAACAGGTGGGGAAGGGGGAGTTTCCAGCACTCCTACTGTAGTGTCCAGTTTTCAAAAATTTGAAAGTAGGCAACCCTACACCCAAGTACAGACAGCTCCATTCACCCCCACCGCTCCCGCGCTGATCTCAGTGTGTCCACCAAAGCTCACACACCAGGCACGCTCAGCAGCTGCCATGACTCTCTGCAATATCTTGGCTGGGAAATCCAATCGTGGCAGCTGGCTGGGCCGAGCTGGGCTGCAAACCCCCCCCCCCCCAAATCACAGTTGATCCATGCCCCCAGAGTCCGAAGGCATGAGGGTCCCCAGGTGTCTGGAACAGCAGTGCAGGGTGCTCCCCCCATATTGGGGTCCCATAGCCCCTGGTTCCCTGGGGGAAGGGAATGGAATGGAGAATAGGACCTAGGCATCCTGGATGACAGTTTAGTACCCCCAGACCCTGGGATACAGGGAGGAGAAAGGGATGGGGAATGGAACCCAGGCATCCTGGACAACAACGCTGCACACCCAGACCCTGGGATACAGCGGGGAGAATGGGATGGGGAATGGAACCCAGGCAGCCGGGAGGGCAGTGCAGGGCGCTCGCCCTTTGCAGAGAGACTGTGCTGGGGAATGAGAGCCATGTCTCCCCATGCCAACAGCTGCCTGAGCCAGTCGCCTGTCACCCTTCCCTCCCCCTCCTGCTCCGCAGACAAAAAACTGGCCGGTGTCCTGTGCTTCCCAGAACAGCAGCGCGTTATTGATCTATATATAGAGGCGGGGAGGGGCCATGGGGCAGTCGCACTGAGGCTGAGCCCATCCCAGCAGTCAGCTGCTCCTCGGTGCCCATCCGATCTCTGCACCTCATCGCCCTCCAGCCGGACCCTGCTCCCCAATCCGTCTCCTCCGATCTCAGTAAGACGCTGCTTTCTTTCTCTCCCGCCCGGAGCGGTGGCTGTGGGTATATTTCTTTGCCCCTTGGGCTGTATGCAGCCTATCGTGACTGGGGTGCCAGGGTCCAGGCTTAGAGGGTGGTTGGGAAAACTTGAAGGGAGGCATCGTCTTTCTGAACGGCGAAGAACGGGGCAGGCTGCGTGGGCAAGGTCAAAGGATCTGACGGGGACGTGGGCTCAGCCGCTGCCCTCTAGGATGGCACCAGGGGTTAGCTGGCACAAGCTGGAGCTCTGGGCAGGGATCAGAAATACTCCGAGTGAGACGTCTGTCTGTGTCCGTCTGTCTGTGTCCGTCTGTCTGTGTCCGTCCGTCGTGAGTCTGTCTCCATTTCTCATGTCTTTTGTTCTCCTCTCTCCTGCGTGTCATTTTAACCCCCTAGTGCTGACATTGAGCCTGGATGGTAGCAGCGGGACAGCTTGTATGCGGGAAGAGCATGTGGCAGGGAAAGGGGGGGCAGAGAAGGGAGCTGGCTGGGGAGGGGGCTGGTTTGGGTTAGATAGTCTCTCTGGGCAGAGGTTAAAAATGTTCCTCGGTGTCTCTCTCTCTCTGTTCGTATCTCTTCTCTTCTGTTTGTGC
>QXTE01000549.1:0-62201 GCA_003942145.1 Platysternon megacephalum | reverse complement strand
TAAAAATGTTCCTCGGTGTCTCTCTCTCTCTGTTCGTATCTCTTCTCTTCTGTTTGTGCGTCTCTCACTCCCTCCATCCCTCTCCCTCCCCCCCCCCCGCCCAACTCTGTGTCCGACGCAGGGAGAAGCCATCCAGGCCCCCTATGCTGCATGTCAGGCCCCTCCGGAATGGGTCTCACCCATCTCTACCCATTGGGGATCAGTCTATTCCCTCCCTTCTGCTTTCACCCCCTCCCAGCGCCCCTCTAACCCCTTATTCCCAGCTGCAATGTGGGCGAGTGGGGCAGGACATGGGGAAAGCCAGGCTGGCCTAACGCCCTCGTCCCACTCGGGAAATGGCCTTTATTGGTCCTCAGACGTGGTCCTGACATTGGCATGCAGCATGGTCTGGGGAGGGTTCAGCCCTGCAGCCCGCTCCCCATCATAGCAAAAGCACAGCATGAGATTCATAGATTCCGGACGGGACCATTATGATCATCGAGTCTGAGCCCCTGGATAACACAGGCCAGAGAACTGCCCATCTGTAACCCCCACATACACACATGCTGCAGATCAAGCCAACTACTTCTTGTGCTACCTGCACTCCGTCACAACAGTACAATGACTGCAACACAATGCACCTCACTGCACCAAAACACCGTGCAACGCAATGCCAATCAATGCATGTGGAATTCACTGCGATAAATACGTTGTGCTTGACGAGACTACAGGGTCTGCACAGCACGCTGCAGCAGAGGGAACAGAACGCAATACATATTCGCTGCCAAACAGCACACAACTGCAAAGCCATACATCCCGTGCAATTCACCGCAATGCCTGGGTGCCGTGGAATACACTGTAGCAAAATAAGAACAGGAGGACTTGCGGCACCTTAGAGACTAACAAATTTATTTGAGCATAAGCTTTCGTGGGCTAAAACCCACTTCATCAGATGCATGTAGTGGAAAATACAGTGGGAAGATATATATATACACAGAGAACATGAAACAATGGGTGTTACCATACACACTATAAGGAGAGTGATCAGTTAGGGTGAGCTTTTACCAGCAGGAGAGAAAAAAACAAAAACAAAATAAACTGTTTGTGGTGCTAATGAAAATGGCCCATTTCCGGCAATTGACAAGGAGATATGAGGAACTATGGGGGGGAGGGGGAGGGGGAAATAAGCATGGGGAAATAGTTTTACTTTGTGTAATGACCCATCCACTCCCAGTCTTTATTCAAGCCTAATTTAATGGTGTCCAATTTGCAAATTAATTCCAATTCAGCAGTCTCTCGTTGGAGTCTGTTTTTGAAGGTTTTTTTGTTGTAATATTGCGACTATTAGGTCTGTAATCGAGTGTCGCAGTGTTTTTTTTTCCTCTCCTGCTGCTCAAATAAATTTATGCTCAAATAAATTTGTTAGTCTCTAAGGTGCCGCAAGTACTCCTGTTCTTTTTGTGGATACAGACTAACACGGCTGCTACTCTGAAACCTGTAGCAAAATAGCATCAAGACAAAAAATCAGGGCTGTACAACACAGTCAGACACAACTCCCAGGGAGAGGCCGTGATCCATAGATGGCGAATCTGCCGGCCCCAGAGCGCGGCTCCCGTTGCCATGTCCGTTCCAAGCCAGCTATTTATAGGTATGTGTCACCTTGCAGCCATGGGCCCAGCAGATACCACGCAGGGTTAACATTCCTCCAGTAGGTCAGGCTGCAGAGGCCAGACACATGAGGAGGCAGCACAGGGGGAAGGGAAATGACTAATTTATCCCAAGCAGGGGTGGGGAGGGCAGGGAATGGGACTTGGTGCCGTTCCCCTCTAGGGGGCTTTGGCTCCAGGACTGGCTGGCTCAGGGGGTGGGGATGGGGGTACATGAGTCACCTTCTGTCCCCTCTCTGCTAGCCCGCCCCACCACCCGGCCATGTCGAACCCCAAGCAGCGCCTGATGCAGGGCATGCACCAGGACCTGAGCTGCCCCAGCTGCCTGAAGCTGTTCAAGGCCCCCGTGACGGCTGAGTGCGGCCACACCTTCTGCCTGGAGTGCCTGTCCCAGGCCGCGGCCTGCCCCACCTGCCAGGCCCCCACCAAGGTGGAGCAGCTGCGCATCAACCAGCAGATGGAGCACCTGGTGCAGTGCTTCCGGCAGGTGCCCCACGACCACTGCGAGGAGCACATGGACCCCCTGAGCGTCTACTGCGAGCAGGACCAGCAGGTCATCTGCGGGGTGTGCGCCTCGCTGGGCAAGCACAAGGGCCACAACATCATCACGGCCGCTGAGGCCCACCAGAGGATGAAGGTAACAGACCCATGGGCCCATCTAGCCCGGTATCCTGCCCCCTTGTTCCTCCCATGGATCAGACCCATGGGCCCATCTAGCCCGGTATCCTGCCCCCTTGTTCCTCCCATGGATCAGACCCATGGGCCCATCTAGCCCGGTATCCTGCCCTCTTGGTCCCCACATGGATCAGACCCATGGGCCCATCTAGCCTGGTATCCTGCCCCCTTGTTCCTCCCATGGATCAGATCCATGGGCCCATCTAACCCGGTATCCCGCCCCCGCCCTGCCACCCTGGATCAGACCCATGGGCCCATCTAGCCCGGTATCCCACCCCCGCCCTGCCACCCTGGATCAGACCACTCGATTCATCTTGTTCTCTTGCTCTCTCAGAAACAACTNGCCATGGGCCCATGTAGCCCGGTAACCTGCCCCCTTGTTCCTCCCATGGATCAGACCCATGGGCCCATCTAGCCCGGTATCCCGCCCCCTCCCTGCCACCCTGGATCAGACCACTCGATTCATCTTGTTCTCTTGCTCTCTCAGAAACAACTTCCCCAGCAGCAAATTCAACTGCAGGAGGCACAAGTGCGTAAAGAGAAAATGATCGCTCTGCTGAACAGACAGATAGCAGAGGTGGAGGTGAGACAGCAGCGTATGTGTGTGTGTGTGTGTACACACGTGTTGAGGAGATTCGGATGTGTGCTGTGGAAGGGGATCTGTGATGCGTTTGAAACAGAGGGTGAAGGCACTGTTAGTTCAAAGGGATCCCACTGGCCTACCTGCCAGCACCCAGAAGTTACACACACTTCTCCTTTCAGTGAATGTCAGACAAGCGACTCCCAATAGTTAAGTCCTCACTAGAGACCCTACAATAACAAAGCAGTGTGTGCATGAGAAATTCACAGCAACGATCTAGCAATGTCAGGAGACCCTACAATAACGAAGTAGTGTGTGCACAACCCCAGCACTGATGAGAGAGCCACGTGTAGCCCTAGCAATGTCAGGAGACTCTACAGTAACAAAGCAATCTGTGCATCCTCCATATTCATGAAGAGAAATGTGGGGAGGAGGTTGCTGGGGGGGGGGGAAGGGAGCAGATCAGGGAGGGGAGGTGCTATTGGGGGTAGTTACAGGGGGGCTCTGACCCCAGGGGGGATCGGGGAAATGAGGGAGGGGGGAGTGGCAAGGCAGTGACCAGCCCTCCCTCCCCGGCTGCAGGAGACGGTGGTTCGATTCAAGCAGCAGGTGTCGGAGCAGCTGGGGGTGATGCGCGCCTTCCTGGAGGTGCTGGAGGCTTCGCTGGGCCGGGAGGCAGAGCGGGTGCAGCAGCAGGCCACGGCCGTGCTGCAGGATGAGCACAAGACCATGGGCCACTACCTAGACCAGCTCAAGCAGATGGAGGCCGTGCTGGGCGAGGTGCAGGAGGAGAGTCAGACCGAGTTCCTGAGGGTGAGGAGAGACCCCCTCCCCACCCCCACACCTGCCTCTGTCTGTCTGGGACTCTGCCCCTTCGTCCGTCTGTCTGTCTGTCTGGGACCCCCACCCCCTGCCTCTGTCTGTGACTCCATCCCCGGTGTCTGTCAGTCTGTGACCCCCTGACCCCTGTCTCTGTGACCCCACCTCTGCCTTCCTCTGTCTGTGACCCCCAACCCAGGCTTGTCTGTCTGTCTGGGACCCCACCTCCTGTGTCTGTGTGTCTCTGACCCCGCCCCCTGTGTCTGTCTGTCTGTGACCCCGCCCCCTGTGTCTGTCTGTGACCCCGCCCCCTGTGTCTGTCTGGGACCCCACCTCCTGTGTCTGTGTGTCTGTGACCCCGCCCCCTGTGTGTCTGTCTCTGTGATCCCACCCCTCCCTCTATTTGTCTGTGACCCCGCCCCCTGTGTCTGTGTCTCTGTGATCCCACCCCTCCCTCTATTTGTCTGTGACCCCGCCCCCTGTTTCTGTCTGTCTGTGACCACGCCCCCTGTTTCTGTCTGTCTGTGACCACCTGATTAAGGTGGAGGAAGGAAAAAGCCCCACAAGGGAGGTGGGTGACCGCTGGCACCCTAGTCTCACATCCCAGCTGGTGTTCAGGATTTAGCCAGCGGAGGTGACAGTGTCATCTGGGTCCCTCTGTCTGGCCAGAACATCCCTCAGGACCAGGACAGGATGGTGATACAGTGGACTCCTGGGTCCCAGCAGATGACGTAGGTGGCAACCATGATGGGGAAACTGGGTCCTTCCTTCTAGGCCGCCCATCCCCTGAATGTTTTGACCTCCCCTCCCCCAGTCAGACGGGAGTGGTGGGTGGGACAGCCCCTCCCTTCATTATTCTGGCCTCCAGTTAGGCCTAATTTCCAAGCAACCAATTTTGGTTCATTGATTTCCTGTTCCTTTCTCCTCTTGTTTACCAGGTGTGACCTGAACCACGCCCTTGGGGGGGCGGGGTCAGCAGAATTGAATGCAATCTGTCTTTTGTGTTTTCTAAACTATTTTATATCCCCCTTTGCACTGGACTGTTGTTACCTGGGAAAATTCAGGCTTGGTCCACACTAGCAACTTATGCTGGTGTAATTGTGTCCCTCGGCGGTGTGGAAAATCCACACCCTGAGCCATGCAGTTATACCGCGCAAACTCCCGGTGTAGCCAGCGTTCTGCTGATGGGAGAGCTTCTCCCACCGAGATAGCTACACCTCTTGGTGGGGGGAGGAAGGGATTGCCTACGCCGATGGGAGACGCCCTCCCGTCTGGGTAGATAGCGTCGTCGCTCAAGCACTACACCGGCGGAGCCTTTTATGTGTAGACAAGCCCTTAGAGTCCAGGGCTCTGCACCACACTCCTTGTGTCTGTCTGTGACCCTGTCCTCCCCTCAACATCCCTCTGTCTGTCTATCTGTCTGTGACCCCTCCCAACGTCTGTGTCTGTCTGTCTGCCACCTCCCACCTCCAATCCCTGTGTCTGTCTGTCTTTTGTGACCCCAAACATCCCTGTGTCTCTGTCCCTCTTACATACGTACCAGGTCCCAGTGTCCGTTCCCCTCCCCAACACACGCACGCTCCTCCGGGTCTGGGTGTGACCCCCGCCCACACATGCACTTCCCCCACCCCGGCTCTCTGTGTCTGTCAGACCCACCCCCGACCCTGTCTGTCTTTTTAACGTGATGCTCTCGGCTCTGTGGTTCAGAGGGGCTGGGTTAGAGGTGGGGTGGGTGGGCTGGGAATGGGGAGATGCTGTGGGCCAGGTGCTAATCTTCACCCTCGTCTTCCTCTCCACAGAAATACTGCCTGGTGGCCAGCAGGTGAGCGCTCCCACTCCTCTGCCGCTCTCCTTCAGCTCCCCTGCGACCCCACCCCCCAGTCCGCCCCATAGGGCTGGAGACATTGGACAGGAAGGGCCCTACTGGGTCACCGAGTCCAGGCGCTGCTCTCGCAGCCCCCTCCTTCCCCCCTTGTCAACTCAGCCCGGTCCGAAACGGATCAAGCTCCATCCTCAAACCAGCTCAGTTCCTGGCCCGCAGAGCTGCTGCTGCTGGGAGGCCGATCCAGACCCTCCCTCCTCCGATGGCCAGAAACCTTCTTCTCCTGTCCAGTCTCCCTTGCTTCCTGCCCGGTTTGTCCCCACCTCCTCTGGTGCCAGCATCACTTACAGCTCTGCTTCCTCCCCCGATGTGTCAGTAGGGAGCGATCAGACCCCCTCAGCCAGCGTTTCGCCAGGCTAGCCCAGCCAAGCGCATCCGGTCTCCTCTCCTCCGATCGGCCCTGCAGGCCCCTGATTGCCCATCGCTGCACCTGGTCCACTCCGGCTTCATCTTGCTTGAACATGGGTGCCCGGAACCGGAAACCACATTCTAGACACACTTGCCCGCAGCCGTCTCCTTGGGAGCCTCTGCCCCAGGCCTTGCTCGCTCACCGGCTTCCTCTCACACGCGTGTGCTCTGGCTCGCTCTTCTCACACACCCCTCTCCCCTTGCACACGCACTCGTGGCCATACTCAGGCCTTCTTGCACACTCACCCTTTTCACCGCCTTCCCTTTGCACACTAGCTCATCCCTTGCCCCCTGCAGTGTCAGTATTCCTGGCACACTCCTTCCCGCCACACGTTCCCTCTCCCTACAGTGCCTCACATTAGGGTAACACCTCCACGTTCCAACCAACATCGGGGCCCCATTATGCCAGGCGCTGCGCAGACCTCACTTGAGATGGAGGCCCTCACTGTGCCAGGCACTGCATGATCCCCCCCAACCAACATTGGGAGCCCCATTGTGACAGGTGCTGCACAAACCCCCCGACCAAGATCAAGGCCCCCTTTGTGTCAGGTGCTGCACAGACTTCCCCCTCCCCCCACCAACCAAGATCGGGGGCCCTGCTTATGGCAGGTGCTGCTCAGACACTCAGTGAGCTCACGTTCTAGGCAAAGAAGGGATTATTAGCCCCATTTTACAGATGGGAAAACTGAGGCCCTGAGCGATTCAGTGACTTGCATGAGTGGGTTTGTAGCAGCACTAGGAATTGAATCCCTGTGTCCCGAGATCCAGGCCAATGTCTGAACCATGAGGCCAGCCTGCCTCTCCTATTGCACAAACCCAGAGTGCCTCTCTTACTGTGTGCTCCACCCAGGTCTGCTCACACCCCTCCCCTTGCACACGAGCCTCACACACTCAGGTCTCGGGAAGACAACATACCCTGCTGGATGAATCGATCCAAGAACCGGGTCACACAGTCTTGACCTCCCCATCGCCCCTTATCGTCCCCTTCTGACCTCCCATCCCCCCCTGGTTCCCATCCCCAGGCACATGGCCCTCTGACTGGCTCTCCCTTCCCTGCAGGCTGCAGAAGATCCTGGGCGAGTCCCCGCCGGTCGCCCGGATGGACATCCAGCTGCCAATCATCACGGATGACTTCAAGTTCCAGGTGTGGAGAAAGATGTTCCACGCACTGATGCCAGGTAGGGCAGCTGCCGGAGATGGATCAGTAGGGGGCGCTCTGTCATTGCTGGCCCCACTGCCCCAGTGCAGCGCTAGGGGGCGCTGTGCTGCAGAGAGCAGGTTGGTGGCTCAGTAGGGGGCGCTCTCCCCTCGCAGTCAGGGCTGGCCCCAGGGCACCAGCGCAGTGCATGGGGGAGCTGTGCTGCATTTCAAATGAGATTCAGACCAACGCTCTGGCCATTCATGGTTTTTAAATATCCCTGGCATTTTTCCAAGAGTCAGTGAGTTAACCACAATGTCCTGGCAAAATCCCAGCTGTGGTGACTCCATTCTGTTCTCTAAATTCTATCGTCACTTTCAGTGCAGGATTGCAGTACGACTGCTAAACAAACCCTGCGCACCACCCCAGAGGTAGCTGCATCTCAGCACCAGGCGAGGGATCCCTGTATAAATAGTCCTCCTGCCCCAGAAGTGGCTGCATCTCAGCATCGGGCGAGGGATCCCTGTATATATCCAAGGGTATATTCTATTCTCCCCTACCCTGCACAGCAATCACCAGTTGTGCCGGGTGCTAAACAGACCCTGAGTGAAGTGATCAGCTCAACAGATCCGTGGCAGAGCCGGGAATAGAACCCAGGAGTCCTGGGCCCAGTGCAGTACTCTATTCACTAGGCCCCAGTGTGCTGGGCACCCGCTGACCCCACCCGAGATCCTGGCCTCCCTTGAAGGGGTGCTGCGTGGGAAAGCAGAATTAGGAAAAATGGGGATGGTGGGAGGTGACAAGGGGTGGAATTTTGGGCCAACTTTCCAGGATCCCACATGGTGCCCCATTCCTTTCTCCCCCTCCCCTCCCACCAGCTCTGGAGAACCTGACCTTTGACCCGGACACGGCCCACCCCAACCTGGTGGTGTCGGAGGACGGCAAGCGGGTGGAGTGCGTGGAGCACAAGCAGCCAGTGAGCTCGGACGACCCGGGCCGCTTCGACAAGTCCAACTGCCTGGTGAGCCGCCAGAGCTTCTCCAGCGGCGAGCACTACTGGGAGGTGACGGTGGGCGACAAGCCGCGCTGGGCGCTGGGCGTCATCTCGGCCGAGGCGGGGCGAAAGGGTCGGCTCCAGGCCCTGCCCTCCAACGGCTTCTGGCTGGTGGGCTGCAAGGAAGGCAAGAACTACGAGGCCCACGTGGAGCACAAGGAGCCGCGGCTGCTGCGGGTGGAGACCAAGCCCAGCCGGATCGGGCTGTATCTCAGCTTCGAGGACGGGATGCTGGGGTTCTACAACGCCAGCGACGAGGACAACCTGGTGCAGCTCTTTGCCTTCCACACGCGCGTCACCACCACCGTCTACCCCTTCTTCGACGTCTGCTGGCATGACAAGGGCAAGAACAGCCAGCCGCTGGTCATCTACGCGCCGGAGCCGGAGGCCTCCTAACGGCACCCCGCAGAGCCGGAGGTGCCGGAGCCACGCCCAACCTCGCCCCACGGAGCCGTGCGTGCCATCACCACGCCCAGCCACCTCGACGTCACCCGCTGTGCCAGAACCTCACCCCACATCATCGCGGCCGCACCCAACCATGCCCACATCGCCAAGCGAGCCACAGGCACTCCCAGCCATGTCACCTGGGCTGGCGGTGCTGAAACCACACCCAGCCACACCCCACATCCCCAGAGCAGCCGGGCCCTGCCATGCCTCGCTAAGCCTGACATCACCAGACCAGGAGGTGCCTCAACCATGGCCAACGTCGCAGTTCTATAACTATGTTGTCAGACGCTCTGTAACCACAGCTAACCACATCCTACATCACCAGAAGCGCCGTAACGATGCCTTGTCAACAGAAGTGCCATTATCATGGCCCCCCATCACCAGAGGTTCATGCCCCCATTACCAAAGGCATCTCAATCATGCCCAAGCATGTGTCCATTACCAGAGACTCCCTGGCCATGCCCACATAGCTGGAAGTGCCATAACCATCCCCCATGCCATCACTGCTCCTCCAGACCTTCGGAGCCCATGTGGCCCAGCTCCAAGCTCCCTGGGACGGGCAGTGACCCAGCGTGGTGCCAAGCCTCCGGGATCTGTACAGCCACTGCTGGGATCTGAGCATGTTCGCATCCACCCAGATATGGTCTCCAATAAAACATGGTCCTGTCCACTCTGCCCCCTGTGTGCACGTGTGTGTCTGGGCGTCTATCTGCCGTGCGGCCCCCAATCAATCTGTGAGGGATCAGCTACTTCTTTATATGGGCCCGGACGCCTTATTTACTAGGCACTGACCCAGCATTAGTGGATTTATCCTTCTGGCACACACCCATGTGAGCGCATTACAGGAATCTCATTATTATTGCTTGTTATGGTAGCAGTTGGAGGTTGCAACTAAGTTCAGGTCCCCATTGTGCCTGGCGCTGCACAGACCCCGACCGAGATCAGGGCCCCATTGTTCCTGGCGCTGCGCAGATCAGGGCCCCCAGTGGGTCAGATGTTGCCCAGAGCCACAGTGAGAGTCGGTCCCTGCCCTGAAGAGCTTACGGACTGAACAAACAAAGGGTACAAGGGGAAACAGAGAATTATTATTAGGGATCATCACCCACAGCCGAGCAGGGCCCTGGGTCTGGTCCAGGGTAGCAGGGAGATGTGTAAGTGTGAATGGGGGGGAGGGGGAGATGTCAATTTTTTGAATTTGCCAAAGTGCCAGTTAGATTTCATCTGAAAATCTAACAAACTAGATTTTCCTATTGGATAAACATTATAGCCAGTTTGGGGCTGGAATTTAATTCTGCTCACCCATTTTTACTGCATCCCGGGAGTGCTGGCTTTCTGATTTTAAAGTTGGGTCCTTCTCAGATCTACTTTAACCTCGGTCAGAATGTCTCAAGTGAGGACACTGGGTTATTCTTAACCAGCCAACCAGTTTATTAATTCACCATGAATGACCCAGATCTATAACCAACAGTTATCAGTTCTTCAGTATTTCGAACACACTTACCGCACCTAAAGTAATTCTCCAAGGAGTACAGTTACGTCTCACAGGCTGTACCTTGAGGAATCTGGTCTTTGCTGTTTCTCGTGTTGGCTTTGAAAGGGACTTGCTTAAAGCATCAAAAGCAGGGGCGTAAACATTTTCTGTGAGATTCTCTTAGTTCCGTTGACTTGGGTGTTCCAAGGAGGAACATCCACGTAGCATTACTTAGAAGCCAAAATACAGTTCCTCGAGGTCCCGCTAGAGAGAGTGCAGCCGCAAGAAGGGAACTAGCAGTTACACTCACTACACAGATGGGAGGGGTTAATCCACACCCACACATTCCCGAGAGGCCGTAGCTACCTAGTGCTTTCTACACTGGGGGTTAGGTCAATTTAACGACATGGCTCAGGGATATGGATTTTTCAAACCCCTGAGTGACGTAGCTGGGTTGACCTAACTTTTTAGTGTAGACCTCGCCTGGGCCATAAAAAGAAAGAACAATCTCTGAAATGAAATCTCACTGCTTCCCCGCACTGCTGGTCTCCCTGGGATTGGAGGAGTGTGTCCACGTCATGGCAGCTTCTTTGTTGGAGTCAGCAACTTCTGACGTTTTTTAGACCCTGTTTTGGGGTTCGGTGGAGGTATTTTCTGCTTGGCTGTTGGCTCTCAGATTTTGGATTGCTCAGTTCCTTCAATATCCCAGTAGATGGCACCAGTGTATAACAAATTTCTTTGCTCCTTTTCTTAGCAGAGGCTTTGTATGTTTCATCAAGGATTAGGAGTCCGTGTGGCACCTTAGAGACCAACAAATGTATTTGGGCATAAGCTTTCGTGGGCTAAAACCCACTTCATCAGATGCATGGGGTGAAAAATACAGTAATACACGAGGCCAATTCAATCAGGGTAGATGTGACCTATTCCCAACAGTTGACAAGACGATGTGATTATGCCCAAATAAATTTGTTGGTCTCGTTGGCACTACAAAAAGTAATTTTCCCTCTGTTGATATTCACCCCTTCTTGTCAACTGTAGGGAATAGGCCACATCCACCCTTACATAAGTGACTAAGACTTGCTTCCAGATTTTATTGGCACACCCCCCATTTCCTGTTGCTGGAGGAATGGGATATTCCACTTTCTTCTGATCTGTAAATGGGGATTCGGGGGAGGGGATGTATCAGTCAGTGTGTATCTGTGTCGGTATTTGGGTGTGTCTGTGCATAACTGTGCATGCATGTGTGTGTGTGTGTCACAGTGTCTGTGGCAAGTGTCTGCGTATGGTGTGTGTATCTGTCAGTGATTGTCAGTGTGTGTGCATGTGTCAGGCTGCATGTGTGTCTCTGTGTGCGGTATGTCTGTGGTGTAACTGTGTACGTGTCCCTGTGTGTAGTGTTTGTGTATAACTGAATGTGGTGTGGTGTGTCTGTGTGTTCTTCTGTGTGTGCAACTGTCTCTGAGGGAAGGGGTGTGTTTGTGTGTAACTGTGTCTGTGCATGGTGTGTGTGTGTGTGTCTCTGTGTGTGTGCATCACTCTTGCCACTCTTCCTGCCATTTTCCCCCCTGACCCCAACTCCACTTTCCTTCCCAGCCAGGGCACGGATGCCCTTTGCCCTCCCAATCTCCATGCCCATGAGTGTTTGAATAACACAAGACAACAGGAGTGAATCTGAGGTTGAGCCCCCTGGTGTCCCCCATAGCAGCAAAGCCCCTGACCCCACAAAGGGGCCACAAAAATCGTGAGCCAGATCAAAACTGCTAATCTTCCAACTGAGCACAGCCCAGTGTCACAGAAGAGAAGAGGGTGGGACTTGGCTGGATGAAGGGTGGAAGTGGTGAAATTTGTTTCACTTTCCTTCTCTGGACACCGCTCCCTGCCCGTTGTCTCAGGGCAAAAAGCCAGCATGGCAAAGCCCCTGAGAGACCATCTGTTCGACACCCTTAGAGAGCTGGGCGAGTCGGACTTGAAGACGTTTAAAGACAAGCTGAACAATTTCCAGCCCAAGCCAGGTTATAACCGTATCAAATGGGGAGAGCTGGAAAAAGCAGACGTTGTAGAAATCACTCGCCTGCTTGTCAGCTACTACAAGGAGGATTACGCGGCGGAAGTGGCCGGGAAGGTGCTGGAGGACACGGACAAGAAGAACCTGGCACGCAACCTCTTCCAGGCCACAGGGAAGGGTGAGTGAGGGGCTCTCAAGAGGCGATCGGCCCCTCCCTAACGGGATCTCATCTCAGTGGGTCTCTTTGTACAGGAACGGCCTGCTCGTCGGCCTGCCAGGCAGAGAAATCAGCAATGCTGCTGGCTTCCTTTGTACAGTCCCCGAAAGGCAGAATTGTGCAGCCCCTTCTCAGGCAAGACGGCCACTGGGTATCACAGATCCAAAGGGGTTACCAGAGGTGAAACTGGGCCGGTACGGTATACCGGTAAAAAGTGGCCACCGGTACGGGCCCATACACAGTGGATATTAAAGCCCAAGGCCGCCAAGGGATGTTAAAGCACTGCCACGGCAACACTTTAAGGACCCTACCGGCCGGGCCGCCGACGGGGGCGGGGGCAAACAGGGGAGCTTCCTTGGGCCCCGCAATTTAAAAGGGCCCAGGGCTCCTGGCCACCACCGCTGCTACCATGGCAGCGACCGGGGCCCTGGGCCCTTTAAATCCCCGCCGGAGCCCCGGGCAGCACCGGCCAGGCAGCACTGAAGGGCGGGCTGGGGGAGGCTGACCCCCCAGTCCCACCCCTTATGCCCGAGGCCCTGCCCCTTCCAGGGGCCCGGAGCCAGGGCCTCCTACCAGTAACCCCTTTAAGTTACTTTCACCCCTGGTTTAGACACCTAACTTCCTGTTCTAGGTCCACAAAGGGAGTTAGGGTCTCCCACTGTATCACCGAGGCAACTCCGTCCAGACAGGGCCGGGCCAGTAATTGATGGTTCGCTTGTACCAGCCCAACCCCCGTCTCTTCCTTCTCCTTTCCCAAACGGGATATGAACCCCTCCACACCCAGTGGGGATCATGGCTCCACACTGGGGAATTGTGTATGGGAGAGAGACAACCCCTCCACACCCAGTGGGGATCATGGCTCCACACTGGGGAATTGTGTATGGGAGAGAGACACCCATCAGGGAGACATCAAGTTGTTGTTGGGGGGTGAGGGGATGAAAGACACAGAGGGAAAGATCTATTCATATAGAGATAGGAAAAGATAGGGGTGTTGGAAAGGGAGAGAAGGAGGGATAGGGATGGGGGATAAATAGATGGATGTGGAGTTGCTCCCACCCGGAGGGAGGAGTCCTCGATCCAAGAAACAGTTATTTTTCTTGCTTCATCAGTCCAACAGTGAACCAAACATTCTCCTTTCTATGGGGGAGTTTTTTTCTGTTCCTCTTCCCCGCCACTGATTCCTCATTGCAACATTCCCCAACTCACCCCAAACCTTCTCCTGCCAGCTCCCAAATCCCCATCCCTGTGGGGGGAGCGGCTAGCTCGGGGGGAGCCCCTGAGAGCCGAACCTCTCTCCTCCTTCTCTCCTGCAGCTCCAGGTGGCGCCCAGCAGACCCCAGCACCGACCAGCAGCACCCGGACCAGAGTCACGGGTGGGTTGACCTTTGTCCAGCTGTGTCGGGGATGGGACAGTAACACGGGTTTTTAGTGATGTTCAAGACCCCCGTCCACCCCAGTGCATTATGTCATTTGTGGAGTGCCCTAAAATTACTCTGGGTTCACTGCACCGATGGGCTGGCTGTCCACGAGCTCCCTGCTGCCGTAGAAAGCTGAGATTGTGCTATGGGGAACTGGCCAAAGACTGAGGGGTTTCTCCTGGGGAAAGGAGGGATCCCGGCAGTGGGGGAGGTGGGCGGTGTGGGGAGGGCAGGCCAGGATGGGAGGATGGGGGAGGGATCCGGGCAGTGGGGGAGGCGGGTGGCATGTGGCATGCAGGCTGGGGTGGGGGGGGGATCCAACAGATAGCCGGACAATGTGGAGAGTGTCAGGTGGGATCCCAGCAGGGCCAGAGGCTGCTCCAGTTCCTTTCTGAGTGAGTTCCCTGTTGTCTCCCAGCAGGTGTAGCTGCCCCCATGCCCAGGGAACACAGGCCAGACTCGTCCAGGGCTGGAGACTCAGGTAGGGTGACCAGACGTCCGGGTTTTCCTGCACATTGCCTTTGAGGCTCCTTCCTCCGTCCGGGCAGATTTTTCAGATAACAGGAAATGTCCAGGTGTTTTGCAGAGCAGACGCTGGAGCTCAGCAAGAGCCCCAATTGGTCCGCTTCCTGGTTGGTCCCACCCCTGCATCTGCGGCTGATTGGTGCAACCACAGCTGCCTGATCCTGCCCACCCAGATCCTGGCTCCCAGCCCCGGGGAGGGGGTCCCGCAGGGAGGTGCTAACCGGTGGCTGTCTCTGCATCCCGGACTTGCGCCAGCCGTCCTGTCCTCATGACAGGGAGCGACACGGCCCTCCCCCCCTCCAGTGAGTACCCCCGCTGTAGGTGCCCCCTCCAGTACCCCTAACTGTACCCTCCTCCACCTTCCTCCCTCCGTTCCCCTTTTTGAAAACTTGAAATACGGTAACCCTTGACTCAGGTCAGCCCTGAGGCCAGACACAGGCCCCCCCACCACACTCAGCGCATTGGCCCTCCAGCTGCTGCTGTCAGGGGAGCTGCTGCCACCCAGCCCAGCCTTCCACAGCCGGCGGGTGGCGGCTGTTTTGATGCTGCTTATTCAGCTCACTCATCCTAGGCTCACTCGCGTTGTCAGGCCACAGCTGGGTTAACCCTCACCTCTGCTGTGCACACGGCCAAATGGTTCCTACAAACGCTGTTAGCCAATGCTCCAGCTCCCAAGGCCGCCGGGCTACCCACACAGTTACGCTACTTCCACATACCGACTGGAGCGGGGCTGCAGCAGGAGCTTACATTACATTTATCTTTACAACTAAGATCAGAACCCAGCCCTGACGCCATTGGCCTCAGCGGGGCCACTGCGGATTTCCACCGGGGTCACTGAGATCAAAATCGGTTTTCTGGGAGTGTCTCGTAATAACAGTCGTAATAACTTGCATTTGATCTTATACTAATAGTTGTGCATGTAATAGATCAGGGGTAGGCAACCTATGGCACGGGTGCCGAAGGTGGCACACGAGCTGATTTTCAGCGGCACTCACACTGCCCGGGTCCTGGCCACCGGTCCGGGGGGACTCTGCATTTTAATTTAATTTTAAATGAAGCTTCTTAAACATTTTAAAAACCTTATTTACTTTACATACAACAATAGTTTAGTTCTATATTATAGACTTATAGAAAGAGACCTTCTAAAAACGTTAAAATGTATGACTGGCACGCGAAACCTTAAATTAGAGTGAATAAATGAAGACTCGGCACACCGCTTCTGAAAGGTTGCCAACCCCTGTAATAGATTGTGGCTATGTCCATATAAACACCCAACAAAGGTGTCACCCCCACACAGCTGGACAGAGAGAGGGGTGTGTGTGGGGATAGACAGGTGGATGGAGAGTTGTGTAGGAGGATAGAGGGAGGGATGTGTATGGAGATGGAGGGATGGGTGGACGGGTGCTTTTGAAAATACTGGAGTGATTTAGGAATCCCATTGATTTTTAACAGAATTTGTACTCAGAAGTCTTTTTCATACCTTAAAAAATGACACCCCTGTCACGGATCCACAGGATCAGTGCTATGGCCCCCACTTTGGAACAGTCTCTGGGAGGACCCCTTCAGTGAGCCAGACCCCCTAGAGGTCTCACTCTTTCTCCAGGGCAAGCCACCATGTGGCTTCACCGCCTCCGTAGACTGGACCTCTGGTCGTTCAGCACCATGAGCTCCGTTCAGTCAGTCCCACTGAGACGGACCCCGGAGGGAGACTTGTACAGTATTAGGGAGCAATGCACCCCAGCCCAGCACCTGCAGGGACACTCAACCAGNGTCCGGGGGGCTCTGCATTTTAATTTAATTTTAAATGAAGCTTCTTAAACATTTTAAAAACCTTATTTACTTTACATACAACAATAGTTTAGTTCTATATTATAGACTTATAGAAAGAGACCTTCTAAAAACGTTAAAATGTATGACTGGCACGCGAAACCTTAAATTAGAGTGAATAAATGAAGACTCGGCACACCGCTTCTGAAAGGTTGCCAACCCCTGTAATAGATTGTGGCTATGTCCATATAAACACCCAACAAAGGTGTCACCCCCACACAGCTGGACAGAGAGAGGGGTGTGTGTGGGGATAGACAGGTGGATGGAGAGTTGTGTAGGAGGATAGAGGGAGGGATGTGTATGGAGATGGAGGGGTGGGTGGACGGGTGCTTTTGAAAATACTGGAGTGATTTAGGAATCCCATTGATTTTTAACAGAATTTGTACTCAGAAGTCTTTTTCATACCTTAAAAAATGACACCCCTGTCACGGATCCACAGGATCAGTGCTATGGCCCCCACTTTGGAACAGTCTCTGGGAGGACCCCTTCAGTGAGCCAGACCCCCTAGAGGTCTCACTCTTTCTCCAGGGCAAGCCACCATGTGGCTTCACCGCCTCCGTAGACTGGACCTCTGGTCGTTCAGCACCATGAGCTCCATTCAGTCAGTCCCACTGAGACGGACCCCGGAGGGAGACTTGTACAGTATTAGGGAGCAATGCACCCCAGCCCAGCACCTGCAGGAACACTCAACCAGCCTTGTCAGTGTTGGGTTTACTAGTCAGCTGGGGCACAGCCTAGCGAGTCCGTGGTTAGCACAGAGAAATGAAGGTCGAAGCATAGGCCATTCCGGGTAGCCAGAGCCCAGCCAAGCTCTAGTGAACCCTCATTGTTCAAGCTCTGTCTGTCCCTGACTCTGATCTCCTTTGTCAGATTCCCAACTCTGCCCCCAACTACTTCCCGTAGCCCACATTTAACTTCCTCCTCGCTCCCAACCCCCAGTCCTCTGTTCCCAAGCTGGGGAGATGCAGCTCAGCCCCCCGTGTGGAGATGCAGGAAGTTCATCTCTCTCTGGGTCATTGGTAGCCAGGTTTCAATGTCCCGGGGATTGGCTCTGCCATTGTCTTCCGAAGAGCCGCGTTCATGTGGGACCTAAGGCCCCAGCCGGTGAGGCACCATTCACGCCTGGCTCTGAGCCTGCCCCGAGAGCAAACAGTCCCTTTTCACCCACTAGGGAACAATGCAGCAGCGAGGGGAAACTGAGGCACACATCGGCTTCATAAAAAATATTCCCAAAACTTCTCACTTCATCCCAACCCATACTTAACAGCAAGATTTGGCTGAAGAGCAGAGAGATAAATAGACTGGGACCCTGGTCTCTAGGGGTTAGCAATACAATAGGCTAGCGTGGCCTAGTGGATCATGCAGCGGATGAGGGCTCAGGCTCTATTCCCAGCTTTGCCGCTGTCCTGAGGGGTCACCTTGGGACAATCGCTTCTGCCCCCTGTGCCACCATCACCCCATCTTTAGATGGGGATAAAGACACCGACCTCCTTTTTAATCCTTGTGGTGTCTGCTGATGGCAAGCTCAAGGGATGGAGACCCAAAGCTAGATGGTGACCCCTAGGGAGAGCCACTTTGAGATCCCTGGGGTGAAAGACACCAGAGAACTGCCAGATCAAGTAGCATAAAAGCCACTCCGAGCGCCATTCCTTTATGCAGCTGTCTCTCATTCACTCCCCTGTCCCTAGGAGACGAGATAGACCTACGATAACGTCGAGTTCTGCGCTGAAGCCTTCGCAGCTGACGTGACGCAGTGAAAGAGATGGCGAACACTGGAATGAAGACCGTGCCCTGCTGCTCTACCAGCTCCCGATCGCCAAGGAAACCCGGAGCCTTTTCAGAGTCGTACCAACTGGGCAGGATCTTGCATTCCATATTTTCAGTCAATAAAACAATTGCCTCTTTTTAATATGGAGAACTCATCCATCAGCTGCGTGGGTGTTTTCCTTGTTCTTTTCAGCTGGCAGGTTCAACGGTGTGTCGGAGATTTGGTTGGGCTCCGGTGAAAGTCCCAGCTGTGGTGCTCTCCTCTTACAGCACCTAGGATGGTGGCTCTGTCTCATAAGCTAAATGGCTGCAAGGCTTGGATGAGTGACCCTAAGGAACATTTGGATCCTGTTAGAAGTACGGGGAGCTGAGCCTAATGCTGCACTAGGGGGTGCTGTGGGGAGGGCTCAGTAGGAGATGCTCTCCCGCACAGCCAGTGCTGGCCCCTAGGGGGTGCTGTGGGGAGGGCTCAGTAGGAGATGCTCTCCCGCACAGCCAGTGCTGCCCCCTAGGGGGTGCTGTGGGGAGGGCTCAGTAGGAGATGCTCTCCCGCACAGCCAGTGCTGGCCCCTAGGGGGTGCTGTGGGGAGGGCTCAGTAGGAGACGCTCTCCCGCACAGTCAGTGCTGGCCCTTAGGGGGTGCTGTGGGGAGGACTCAGTAGGAGATGCTCTCCCGCACAGCCAGTGCTGGCCCCTAGGGGGTGCTATGCTGCAGGGAGGGTGGCTCAATAGTGGTTATCCTTTTTTAACAACTGCTAACATGGCTCATCCAGCAGCTTTTGAACTCAAGACCTTTGCAGCCACAGCACAGCGCTCTACCACGTGAGGTAAAGGAGCGACTTCATTAGCTAGCAGCAGTAGCAGGCTGGTATTCTCTCTTTGACGCAGCATCTAGAGAGAGACGTAGCACAATCAGCCAGCAGGTTATTTTCTTAACCTTAATACAGTTTTTTTGGGGGGGAGAATTTACTTTTTTTATAGTGCCCCCAAATGAGCCAGGCACTTCCCAGAAGATATAGCAGGGCCTGACTTCATCACCTTTACGCTGAGTAGTGCCACTGATGTCAATGGGAAGACTGGTGTGTGAGGAATGTATTATTCTGGTTGAAAAAAGGGGAAGAAGGATGGTAGAGTCAATAGGGCGCCAGGTGGAGACTTGGTAGATCCATTCAGTCCATTGCTCTGCCACAAACTGACCTTGGGCCAGTCACTTAGTCGCTCCGTGCCTCAGTTTCCCCTTTGTACAATGAACCTCACAGGGGTGTTATGGCTACTGGGGTCCTAAAATGACCTAAATCAAAGACAACAACTCCCTACATGGATTCTCCATGAACTGGAACCTTTCAGTCGAGCTTGGGAAGTCTCTTTCTGAAAGAATTGCTCCAGCTCAGTCACAGGTTAGTGGGCTCAAGGCAGGAGTTATGTGTGACGTTTTCCAGCCTGTATTACACAGGAAGTCAGATGAGATGGTCCCTCCCGGCCTTGGACTCAACTAAAGACTTATGGCAGGATGGAGCCCAGAATGAATGAAAGACGGACAGGATTAGCTAAATAATTTAAACAGAAGAGCTTAAATACCTGCCCTGATTTTTCTTCGCAATGCACCGAAGCTTTATTTCACTAAGAGGATACCTCTCTGTCAATGGATGGACAGACAGATATTCCTTTGAGCAAATAGGCCTAATTTATAGGAGCCAAAGCAGTGTTTTAACCTGATTTCACACCCCCAGCTGCTTTCTTGAGAAAAGAAGACTGAGGGGGGACCTGATAACAGTCTTCTAGTCTGTTAAGGGCTGTTATAAAGATGAAGGTGATCAATTGTTCCCCATGTCCACTTAAGTTAAGACAAGAAGTAATGGGGATAATCTGCAGCAAAGGAGATTTAGGTTAGATCGTAGGAAAATCTAACTCCGCTCCAGCTGCTGCGGTGCAGGGTGGGGGCCTGGCGGCAGAGGGCTGACTCTGAGTCAACAGGAAACCCACGCATGGGAGCGGAGCAGCCCTAGCCCTCCCTTCCCCAAGCCCCTGAAAGCTGGGTGGTTTCCAGCTGTGGCTTCCAAGCCCCCCCGCCCCTCCCCCAAGTTGGGGACTCCTGCACTTTAAGCCACTCCATGACCCTGGTTAACGCCCCTCTGGGTCCCTGTGAGACACTGACGCAGCGCCTGGCCCCACAGGCCAGCAGTGACCCCACAGCAAGCCCAGCCCGGCAAGCCTCAGACAGGAGTGGAATTTGCCTCTCCACATGCAGCCTTGTTGGCCTGGCTGGAGCTGCTGCCCCAAATATAGAAGTCAAACGACACCTATGGCAAGTGCAATCAAATGTCATAAGAGTTTAATACCCTCCAAGTGTTTACATCAGCCTGCAAGTCACAGGGTGCACTCGCCACAGCTGGCGCCTCCTTCTGGTTGCTCTGGTGTCTCTCCTGTTGTCCTCTCACTCTGCAGACTCTTCTTGCTCCAGGAACCGCACCCTCCTCTTTGTGACTTCGCCCTATGCTGGTGCTGGGACATGGTTCGGACCTGGGTCTGGGTTTGCAGCAGGCCAGCGAGGCTGGCTCAAACCAGGCAGGGTGCTGAAGTCCCAAGCTGCCAGGGCAGGAAAGCAGGGGCAGAAGTAGTCTTGGTACATCAGTTGGCAGGTCCCAAGGGGGTTTCTGTGATCCAACTCGTCACAGCACCCTGTCTTGCTGAGCCAGACACACCCGTCTGCTCCAACACAGACCCAGGGTCTGAACCAAGTGCCCCAAAGCTGCAGACTTAACTGAAAGCAACTTGCAGAAGTGTACTTGTCTTTAACAACGAGGAGTCCAGTGGCACCTTAAAGACTAACAGATTTGTTTGGGCATAAGCTTTCATGGGCAAAACACCCCCTTCATCAGATGTGAAGTTTTATACAGTATAAGTTCATATTGGTCGCATTCGGAGCCCATGCGACCCAGCTCCAAGCTCCCTGGGATGGGCAGTGATGCGACATGGTTCCAAGACTCCTGGATCTGTACAGCCATGGCCAGGGTCTGAGTCAGGGCCAGCTCCAGGTGCCAGCGAAGGAAGCAGGTGCTTGGGGCGGCCAATGGAAAGGGGCGGCACGTCCGGGTCTTCGGCGGCAATTCGAACAGTAGCGCCATTCCCAGGCAGCGACAGGCCATTGGCACCATCACCCAGCGACAGCCCATTATGTAATTGCAAATGTATACATACCATTAAAGCATTTAATGTTTTTAAATGTATTTTGTGTATTTTCAAATGATTAAAAATTAATTTTTGAATGGCAGACCAATCAGAACACTGAGACCGGCAAAAAAAACCCGTAATTTATAATTTAACAGTCAGTCACACAGGCAGGGGTGGTGCTGTGGGGAGGCTTGTGGGGACTATAGCCAACCCAAATTTTGCCATGGCCACCCCGTCCAGCACAAAGGTCAAACATTACATAGAAGTGAAGGCGGCACGGTATGGCATTGCCACCATTACTTCTGCAGTTCTGCGCTGCTGCTGGCGGCGGCGCTGCCTTTAAAGCTGGGCGCCCGGCCAGCAGCCACTGCTCTCTTCAGAGCTGGGGAGCCAGGCAGCACCTGACACCAGCAGCAGCGCAGAAGTAAGGGTGGCAATGGGACGCTAGTAAGTCTGCTGTATGTTTGTTAATATAACTTTTCACAGCCTCCCAGCTAGTTAGCGAGTAAGTCTGCTATGAAATCTGAGCCAGTACGTCTGCTATGAAAAGTGATATTAACAAACAAACAAATATCACTTTTCACAGAAGATTTAGCGCCCCATTGCCGCCTTTCCTTCTGCCCTGCTGCTCATGGAGGTGCTGCTTTCAGAGCCCCCCAGGTCTGAAAGCACAGAGGGAAGGGTGGCAATGGGGCATTAAGTCTGCTGTGAAAAAAGATATTGACAAGTTTCTTCCTGCCCCATCCCCAGTATTAAACAGTAACGATTTAAAAAATAACTTTTTGGCTTATAACAATAATTTGATAAAAATGTGTTTTAGTCTTAATTTAAAAGTGGCGAGAAAAGGTCCATTCATTTTAAACAATAGGTTTATACATTTAGCATTTAAAATAGCGTTAAATATAAAAAATGTGTTTTTAATTTATAGGGGGGGTGTGTGTCACACTCAGAGGTTTGCTGTGTGAAAGGGTTTGCCAATACAAAAAAGTTTGAGAACCACAGCTCTAAATGTAGTGGACATAGTCCATATATTATATTTAATACCATTCGCTTCACATCTTACACTGCCTCGATCAGGCCTGAATCTGACTCGTCAAGCAGAGAAATGTACAGCCTCTAATCTGGGGTGAAATTTCTTTAGTTTGGATTTCTTTTGGGGGGATCAGAACGTTTGCCCTCTTGCACCTTCAGTTTTGTGGGTCTCACGGCAAGCTTTTCGCAACCGGTTTGAATTTACCGGGCACAATGAGTCACTCTGTGTAGGCAAACAGTGTGTTACCCTTGTATGTCAGTTTTTGGAGGGTTTTTGTTAGCTAGATCGAGGAAAACGGATAAATTCCTTCCTTACGTAAACAATGAGACTTTTTTGTCTCGACTAGCTTGAAGATTTTATTCCCCATTTCCTGTTGCTGGAGGAACGGGATATTCCACTTTCCTCTGATCTGTAAATGTAGGAGGGGGGAGGGTATCAGTCAGTGTGTATCTGTGTATGCATGTCTATGTGTATGTTTGTGCCCGTCTGTGTGTATTGTGTCAGTGTGGTGTCTGTGTCACTCTCTGTGTGTGTAAACTGTCCCGGGGGGGGAGGGGGGGAGAGTGTACCTGTGTGTAACTATTTGTGTGTCCTTGTGTAACTGTCTCTGTGTGTGTCTGTCTCTGTGTGGTGTGTGTAACTGTATCTGTGTGTGGTGATGTGTGTGTGTGTGTGTGCATCGCTCTTGCCCTCCCTCCTGTCTACTTCCTCTCCCCCCCAACCCCATCTACTTTCACCTTCACAGCCAGGACACAGATGCCCTTTGCCCTCCCAATCTCTATGCCTATGAGTGTTTGACAAACGCAGGGCAACAGGAGGGAATCTGAGGCCCCTGATGTCCCCACAAAATGGCAACACCCCTAACCCCACAAAAGGGCCACAGGAATCGGGAGCCAGAGTAGGAGCAAAACTGTTAATCTTCCAACTGAGCACAGCCCAGTGACGCAGAAGGGAAGAGGGTGGGACTTGGCTGGATGAAGGGTGGAAGTGGTGAAAGTTGATTTCACTTTCCTTCTTGGGACACCTTCCTCTTTCCCACTCTGTCTCGGAGCAAAAAGCCAGCATGGCAAAGACGCCGAGAGACCATCTGTACGACACCATTAGTGAGCTGGGCAAGTCGGACTTGAAGACGTTTAAAGACAAGCTGAACAATTTCCAGCCCAAGCCAGGTTATAACCATATCAAATGGAGCCAGCTGGAAAAAGCAGAAGCTGTAGAAATTACTCGCCTGCTGGTCAGCTACTACGAGGAGGATTACGCAGTGGAAGTGGCCGGGAAGGTGCTGGAGGCCATGGACAAGAAGAACCTGGCACGCAACCTCTTCCAGGCCACAGGGAAGGGTGAGTGAGGGGCTCTCAAGGGGAGATCATCCCCTCCCTAAGGGGGATCTTGTCTTGATGGGTCTCCATGTACAGGAACTGCCTGCTTATCAGCCGGCCAGGCAGAGAAATCAGCAATGCTGCTGGCTTCCTTGGCACAGTCCCCGAAGGGCAGAATTGTGCCGCTCCTTCTCAGGCAAGGCTGCCACTGGGTATCACAGATCCAAAGGGGTTGAGACACCTAACTTCCTGTCCTAGGCCCACAAAGGGAGCTAGGGTCTCCCACTGTATCACCAAGGCAACTTCGTCCAGACAGGGCCAGGCCAGTAGTGGATGGTTCGCTTGTACCAGCCCAACCCCCATCTCTTCCTTCTCCTTTCCCCAACGGGAAATGAACCCTGCCACACTCCGTGGCGATCACTGCACTGAGAGTGGGGAAACAGAGGCACACTTAAATATATTACAGAAATATTGCCACATGCCCCACACTGGGCAATTCTGTACCAGAGAGACACGCACCAGAGAGAGACATAGTTGTTGGGGGCGGGGGACACGCAGAAGGACAGATCTATTCATATAGAGATAGAAAAAGAGGCCGAGGGGTTAATCCCAGCAGCAGGGGGAGGAAGGTGGCCTGGGGAGCACAGGCTGGGATAGAGGGATGGGGGAGGGATCCGGGTTGGGATAGAGGGATGGGGGAGGGATCCGGGGTGGGATAGAGGGGGGGGGGAATCCTGTGGGGAGCTGGGTGGTGTGGGGCGCTCAGGCTGGGATAGAGAGGTGGGGGAATCCTGTGGGGAGCTGGGTGGTGTGGGGGGCACAGGCTGGGATAGAGGGATGGGGGAGGGATCCGGGTTGGGATAGAGGAGTGGGGGAATCCTGTGGGGAGCTGGGTGGTGCGGGGTGCTCAGGCTGGGATAGAGGGATGGGGGAGGGATCCGGGCTGGGAGAGAGGGGTGGGGGAATCCTGTGGGGAGCTGGGTGGTGGGGGGAGCACAGGCTGGGATAGAGGGGTGGGGGAATCCTGTGGGGAGCTGGGTGGTGTGGGGCGCTCAGGTTGGGATAGAGGGGTGGGGGAATCCTGTGGGGAGCTGGGTGGTGCGGGGTGCTCAGGCTGGGATAGAGGGATGGGGGAGGGATCTGGGTTGGGATAGAGGGATGGGGGAATCCTGTGGGGAGCTGGGTGGTGCGGGGTGCTCAGGCTGGGATAGAGGGATGGGGGAGGGATCTGGGTTGGGATAGAGGGGTGGGGGAATCCTGTGGGGAGCGGGGTGGTGTGGGGCGCTCAGGCTGGGATAGAGAGGTGGGGGAATCCTGTGGGGAGCTGGGTGGTGCGGGGTGCTCAGGCTGGGATAGAGGGATGGGGGAGGGATCTGGGCTGGGATAGAGGGGGGGGGGAATCCTGTGGGGAGCTGGGTGGTGCGGGGTGCTCAGGCTGGGATAGAGGGATGGGGGAGGGATCCGGGGTGGGATAGAGGGGGGGGGGAATCCTGTGGGGAGCGGGGTGGTGTGGGGCGCTCAGGCTGGGATAGAGGGATGGGGGAGGGATCTGGGCTGGGATAGAGGGGGGGGGGAATCCTGTGGGGAGCTGGGTGGTGCGGGGTGCTCAGGCTGGGATAGAGGGATGGGGGAGGGATCCGGGGTGGGATAGAGGGGGGGGGGAATCCTGTGGGGAGCGGGGTGGTGTGGGGCGCTCAGGCTGGGATAGAGAGGTGGGGGAATCCTGTGGGGAGCTGGGTGGTGCGGGGTGCTCAGGCTGGGATAGAGGGATGGGGGAGGGATCCGGGCTGGGAGAGAGGGGTGGGGGAATCCTGTGGGGAGCTGGGTGGTGGGGGGAGCACAGGCTGGGATAGAGGGGTGGGGGAATCCTGTGGGGAGCTGGGTGGTGTGGGGAGCACAGGTTGGGATAGAGAGGTGGGGGAATCCTGTGGGGAGCTGGGTGGTGTGGGGAGCACAGGCTGGGATAGAGAGATGGGGGAATCCTGTGGGGAGCTGGGTGGTGTGGGGAGCACAGGTTGGGATAGAGAGGTGGGGGAATCCTGTGGGGAGCTGGGTGGTGTGGGGAGCACAGGCTGGGATAGAGAGGTGGGGGAATCCTGTGGGGAGCTGGGTGGTGTGGGGCGCACAGGTTGGGATAGAGGGGTGGGGGAATCCTGTGGGGAGCTGGGTGGTGTGGGGAGCACAGGCTGGGATAGAGGGGTGGGGGAATCCTGTGGGGAGCTGGGTGGTGCGGGGTGCTCAGGCTGGGATAGAGGGATGGGGGAGGGATCTGGGTTGGGATAGAGGGGTGGGGGAATCCTGTGGGGAGCTGGGTGGTGTGGGGCGCTCAGGCTGGTGTGGGAGGGTGTCAGGCGGGAACCCAGCAGGGGCGGGAGCGGTGTGGAGGCTGCTCCTGCCCATTGCTGAATGAGCTCCGTGTTTTCTCCCAACAGGTGTAGCTGAACACAAGCCAGGCTGGTCCAGTGACGAAGACTCAGGTCAGTCCCGGGGCCAGACACACCCTCCTACCATGGTCAGCGCATTGGCCCTGCAGCCACCCAGCCCAGCCTTCCACAGCCGGCAGGTGGCGGCTGTTTAGAAGCTGCTGACTCATCATGGGCTGACTCAGCTTGTCAGGCCACAGCCGGGTTAACTCTGGCCTCTGCTGTGTAGCCGGCCGAATGGTTCCTGCTAACCCCGTTAGCTAGTGCTCCAGCTCCCAGGGCTGCCGGGCTACCCAGCGTGGTTACGCTACTGTCCACACACCGACTGGAACCGGGTTGGAGCTGGCTCCAGTTACACTGGATTTATCTTTACAACTGGGATCAGAATCTGGCCCTGACGCCATTAGCCTCAGCAAGGTCACTGTGGATTTACATCGAGGTCACTGAGATCAGAATCTATTTTCTGGGAGTGACCCATAATAACAGGAATAATGTACGTTTGATGTTATAATCATAGCAGTGGTGCCTGTAATATATTGTGTAAATGTTTATATAAATACCCCAAGCGTGTGTCGCTCCAACAGCTAGCTAGACAGAGAGGTGCGTATGGGGCTAGACGGGTGGACGGAGAGTCATGTGTGAGGGTAGAGGGGGGGATGTGTATGTATGGAGATGGATGGGTGCGTGGATGGCTGGGTTCTTTTGAAAATATCAAGGTGACTTAGGAATCCTGTTGACTGTCAACAGATTTGTTACATCGCTTACAAGCTTTACGAGATAACACCAATGTCACGGAGCCACAGAGTGATGTGATGGCCCCCGCTTTGGAAACGCCGCAGTGAGCCAGACCCCCTCGGGGTCTCTCTCACCCTTCCTCCAGGGTAAGTCACGCAGCTTCACCTCCTCCTTCGGCTGGACCTCCAGGCCTTCAGCACCCCTGTCAGCGCCGAGTCCCACCCCTGAGGGAGATGTCTACAATCTTAGGGAGCAAGGCACCTCCACCAGCATCTGCAGGCAGAGACGCCCCGGGCCCTGGCTTCGGGGGGGTCCTGCGCTTCAGGGGGACATGGGGTCTGGGCGGCATGGGGGCCACCCAGGCCCCGCATGCTCCTCTCCGCCCCGCTTCAGGGCACGCGGGGCCTGGGTGGCACAGAGGTCAGCGGCAGCACCACCAGCCACCTCCATTTTGCCTGGCCGGCTCCCGGCATCGCTCGGGAGAGGAGGGGGCGGGGGCTTGAGGGAAGGGCAGAATGGGGGGGGGGCAGAGCAGGGGTGGGGTGGGGGCTTGGGGGAAGGGGCAGAATGGGGGCGGGGTGAAGGCGGGAAGAGGTGGGGCCTGGGGAGGGGGGGTTGTCCCGGGTCCTGCACCCCCCTAGGGACGGTCCTGTCTGCAGGGACACTCAGCCAGCGTTGGCAGACAGCAGGGTTTATTAGTCAGCAGGAGCACAGCCTAGGAAGTCCGTGGTTAGCACAGAGAAATGAAGGTCAATGCATAGGCCATTCCGGGTAGCCAGAACCCAGCCAACCTGTAGTGAACCCTCATTGTTCAAGCTCTGTCTGTCCCTGACTCTGATCTCCTTTGTCAGACTCCCAGCTGTGCCCCCGACTGCTTCCCTCAGCCCACACTTTACTTCCACAGTCCCCTGTTACCGAGCTGGTAAAATGGGCTCTCCCCGCTGCTAAGAGGCCGGGAAGTCCATATCTCTCTGGGTCATTGGTTGCTAGGTGTCCATGTCTGGGCAATTGGATCTGCCATTGTCTTCTCAAGAGCTCCATTGATATAGGACCTAAGGCTCCAGAGAGCGAGGCACCATTCACACCTGTGTCCTAGCCTGCCCCAAGAGCAAACAGACATTCCTTCCCCCAACTAGGTAACAATGCAGCATGTAGGGGAAACTGAGGCACACGTGGGGTTCATTAAAAATTATGAAATTACCCCAAATTCCCACTTTGTCACCACCTGTACTTATTAGCAAGATTTGGCTGGAGAGCAGAGAGATAAATAGACCAGCGTCTTTGTCTCTAGGGATTAGCAATACAATAAGATAGTGCTGCCTAGTGGCTAGCACAGAGGACGAGGGCTCAGGAGACCTGGACTGTAGTCCCAGCTCTGCCATTGGCCTGAAGGATCACCTTGGGAAAATCACTTCTGCCCGCTGTGCCACAATCGCCCCATCTTTAAAATGGGTAAAGACACAGACCTCTATTAAAGAACTGTGATGTCTGCGGATGGCAAGCGCTATCGAACAGCGAGGTGTTCTTATTCGATCAAGGGATGGAGACCACAAGCTAGATGGGGACCCCTAGAGAGAGATCAAAAATGAGCCCCTTTGAGATCCTTGCAGTGAAAGACACCAGAGAACTGCCCCAGCAAGTAGCAAAAAGCAACCCCGAGCCCCATTCCTGTATGTAGCTGTCTCTCTCTTGCTTTCCTCTCCCCAGGAGTCGCACCACATGCTGAGCTAAACCTTTCCCAGCTGACGTCACGCAGCGAAAGAGATGCCTAACGCTGGCACGAAGACCGTGCCCTGCTGCTCTACTTGCTACGGACGGCCAAGGAAACCCGGAGCCTTTTCAGAGTCGTGCCAAGTGGCCGTGATATTGCATTCCCTATTTTGGGTCAATAAAAGGGGGCAATTGTTTTAATACCGAGAACTCGGCCATCAGCGTTTCCCTTGATTTGTTTTTTTTAAGGCTGGCAACTTCAACAGTGCATGGGAGATTCGGAACCGAATTTGCTTGGGCTCCAGGGACAGTCCCAGCTGTGGTGCTCTCCTGCTCTACCACCTAGGAGGGTGACTCTGTCTCACAAGCTACGCGGCCTCAAGGCTTGGATGGGTGGCCCTAAGGCAGGGAGTCCCAATCTTTTCTCTGCCATGGCACACCTGGAGCGCTTCTCCCCGCCCCCAGCTGCAGGGACCACCCAGGGGAGGAAAGGGAGATTGAGCTCTGATTGGTTGCTCTGCCCCTGGAGGAGGCGGGACACTGAGGCAGGCAGCCAATCAGAAGGCAGTGCTGGTCAGGGGAGTGAGAGCGAGCTCCCAGCTGACTGCTGGCATGCTGAGGCCCTGAGATAAGGGTGGGGATGGTGCTGGGGCTCTGAGGAAGTGGCTCAGGGAAGTAGACTGAGAGGTCGGAGGGGACGCAGCACGTGGCTGCCATCTACAGGGTCCCAGCCCAGGGCCCCTGTATGGTGGGTGGCCCCGGGTCCCTCCCACCCCTACTCGCCACTGAGGAAGGGGCTGGACTGTCGGAGTGCAGTACAGACGCTCCCTGGGTTATGCCAGACCCGATTTACGCAAATCCGCACTTACGTAAAAAGCTCTGTAAGCTAGAAATAGGAGTGTGGGGGTTTTTTTTTTCTGGTGGGTTGTGTTTTTGTGTGTGGGTTTTTTGCGTAATGGTTGGGTATACATTTCCGACTTATGCAAAACTCAAATTACGCAAGGTGTCCCGGAACAGAATGATTGCATGAGTCGGGGAGCGTCTGTACTGTCTCCCGGAAGGGGGGAGCACAGAGTGCGGCACTGCCAGAGGGCTGGGTCCTGAAGAGGACACCAGGGTCCTTGGAGCGATGCGGCTCCAGGAGCAGAAGTGCTGGCGGGCGAGACACCACCGAGAGCCGGCGTACCGACCTGTGGAGCTGATCTGCAAGACGACCAGCAGGAGGTGCTAGCGTGGTGAGTCCCACCCCGTCCCAGGGCCCTATAAGTACCTAAACCAAAGAGAACAACTTCCCAGGCGGATCCTTCATGAACTGGAACCTTACAGTCAAGCTTGAGATGTCTCAGAATGACTAAGAGACATCCAAGATTATCTTAAATAATTAAACAGAAGAGCTTAAATAACCACCCTGATTTTTCTTCACAATGCACCGAAGCTTTATTTCACTAAGCGGATACCTCTATATCAGGGGTGTGACCCCAAGGGGAGGGGGGCGAAGCCTGAGCCCGCTTCAGGTGGGGGGGGGGCGGGGCAGAGCTTAAACCTAAGCCTGAGCCTGCCACGCCGGGCAGGGGGCCAGGGCTGAAGCCCTTGGGTTTTGGCCCTGGGTGGTGGAGCTCGGGCTTCGGCCCCAAGCCCCAGCACGGCTGACCCTATGAAAACAGGGTTGCGACCCACTTTGGGGTCCCGACCCACAGTTTGAGAACCTCTGCTCTATGTCAATGGATAGGTAGGTGTTCCTTTTAGCAAACACACCCAATTAGTGTTTTAACATATCTGGACCACAGAGGTCAATGATTTCACACCCCTAGCAGCTTTCTTGAGAAAAGAAGATGTGGGGGGGAAGGGGGCAGACCTGATAAGTCTTTCAAGTATGTTCAGGGCTGTTATAAAGAGAACAGTGATCGATTGTTCGCCGTGTCCACTGAAGGTAGGACAAGAAGCAATGGGCTTAATCTGCAGCAAGGGAGATTTTGGTTAGCTAGTAGGAAAAACTTTATAAGGATAGTTAAACTCTGGAACAGGCTCCCAGGGGAGGTAGTGGAATCCCCGTCATTGGAGGTCTTTAAGAACAGGTTGGACAAACACCTATCAGGGATGCTCTACGTTTACTTGGTCCTGCCTCAGCGCAAGGGGCTGAACTGCATGACCTCTCAAGGTCGTGTCCAGCCCTACATTTCTGTGATTCTATGAAAATCTAAATCTCACAATCTACACTACTTCCAACCCAGAGCTGAGGTGTGACTGCTGTCGGCCTTGCTGGACAAAGTTAGAATCAGGACTCAGGATTTGTCAGACCACTCTGTTTTATTAGCGCAGCGCTGTGCTAATACAACCAGATAATGTGAGCACCATGTAAGACTCAGACGGTCTTATTTATACAGATAAAAGGGGGGGTGAACTTTACAAGAAAACAAAGGAAGCAAAACTGATAAATTTTCCTGGGGCCAGACACACACATCTTATTTCCTTATTAGCTCTTACCAATCTCCTGTTAATCTCCCATTAGCTTAGGTGTGACTCATTGTTCTATATCTTAATGTTTCTCTTCCTGACAACTATATTTCAACATTCCTCATTCCTTCTTAAAGGAACATACAGCATTTCTTTAATCCATTCTATTTTTACAATATAATTAATTCTACTTTCACAAGCCCTAGGCATAACTAACAGTGTGAACCAAAGGCTGGGAACCAGAGTAGGCCTGGCCTTGCCAAAATAACCAAATTTGCTAACCAAATAAGCACGTGCCTGACCAGAGAGGATGGTACGAGAACTCAAGTAACTATGTAAACACACTCTTAAGAGATGGCCCAGGAACACACTGACCCCTCATAAAATAAGGATGGGATGATAGGACAATGGATTAGGATGTTTTGTTTGAACTAGCAGGTACAAGGAGAAGGGTGGTGTGATTAATCTCGGAGCAAAAGTATTGCCAAGCTTAAAATGAACAAAGGTATTGTCAATGTTAGGCCTCAAACTTCCGCTTTGCAGAGGTAAAAAGGGCACGCTTTGCAGAGGTAAAAAGGGCACGCTTTGCAGAAGTATAAACTAAGACTTGTGGTCAAAACACACTGCAATCAGATAACACATTCTAACTCCTATAAAGCGAGAAGTTGTGCCCCTGGGCACAGCTTGTCTAATCCGCATTTAAAACAAGTGGACACAAGGAGATAAGTGAGCATAAATTATACCGTTAAAGCGACAACGCTAACCACATTAAAGATTTGGCTGACCCTAATTGGCTGGCCTGTTTTAAGACACGTCCAACAGATCAGACAAAAAGTATGAAGGCACAGGACTGTGTGTGTGTTTTGGTCATAAGGGAAACCTGACGCACACCCCCTGAACTGAAGGGACGTGCACTTCGCGACCAGCTGTACCTGGCCAGTTTGAAAAATGGCTGACTGAAGGGTAACGTATTTTCGGACGAATGCAGGGTAAGGTTATAGAGTAAAGAAGTCTGGTTGCATGCAGTATAAGTTTATGGAGTAGAGAAGTCTGGTTGCTCGAGCAGAATTGATCTCAAGTTGTATCGATACTATAGCGTTAAGATAGTAGTAAATAGCTAATGAATAATAACTTTACATGTACTTGTGCTTGTCTTCAGTATAACTTACCATTTATATTAATTCTTATTCAGTGCTGGTCTTTATTCTTGCTTTTCTTATTTTGTCTGTGTTGCCTTTATAGTCGAAAGTCATTAAAACCCTTTTTTGAGGAATAATGAGTAGTTTTAATTTTTTTTTATATGGGCACTACTCAACCTCATTACATCTGTGTTGGGTGGTGGGAAGTAGCGATCACCCAGGGCCCAATTAGGGGCCTGACGCGTGCCTCCCTCTTCCTTTATCTCCGCAGGTGGTAACTAGCGACATCAGGAGCATAATATGTAACTTGTTTGTATCAATGTAAAAAGGGGGAAGTCATAGGTGGGGCATCTTTGTCCAGCCAAGGGGGCAGCATCCTGGTGTGCTGGCTGAGCCGGTATCATTGTGTCAGGGATACACGGGTTAGTGTACCTGTAAGCACGGATCCAGGGCACTAGGATCGTGCTTCGTCGACAATAAACCTGGCTGAGCGCCTTCACCACCGAACCGAGCCTCTGGTCTTTCCTATGAGTAACACTGAGGTCTGCTGAGTCAGCAGGCTTCGCTCTCTCCTCGTGCAGCTAACACCGGAGCTCCAAGAACAGTTTAGCAGCCCTGACAGCGTTGCCACAGCAACAACACTGCCATCTTGGCTGGTGCCCTGGGGACCTCCAGAGCTAAAAGCATAAGCTGCTATATCATGGGTTAAAAAGGCAAGTTTCCCGAGGTGGGGATAATTAACCAGTGGAACAACTTACCAAGGGCTGTGGTGGATTCCCCATCACTGGCCGTTTGAAAATAAAGATCTCCCCCCCCCCACCCCCCACCCCCCCCAAAAAAGATCTGTTCTTGTTGCAAAGGAATGATTTTGGGGGAGTTCTATGGCTTGTGTTGCACATGAAGGTCCTCTCTGGTCTAGTAATCTGTTAATCATCTCCTCTGTGGTCACACACTCGCCAGGGTGAGACATTGTGGATAGTTCTCTGAAAACATCCACTCAATATGCAGCGACAGTCAAAAATGCTAACAGAATGTTAGGAACCATTAGAAAAGGAACAGTAAATATCATAATGCCTCTCTATATAGATCCATGGTATGCCCACACCTTGAATACTGTGTGCAGTTCTGGTCTCCCCATATCAAATAAGATATATTGGAAAATCGAAAAGGTACAGAGAAGGGCAACAAAAATTATTAGGGACAGTTTCCCTGTGAGGAGAGATTAAAAAGACTGGGCCTGCTCAGCTTAGAAAAGAGGTGACTAAGGGGGAATATGAGAGAGGTCTATAAAATCATGACTGGTGTGGAGAAAGTGAATAGGGAAATGTTATTTGCCCCTTCACATAACAAGAACCAGGGTTCACCCAATGAAATTAATAGGCAGCAGGTTTAAAACTAACATAAGGAACTATTTCTTCACACAAGGCAGAGTCAACCTGTGCAACTCGTTGCCAAGGGATGTTGTAAAGGCCTAAAGTATAACTGTGTTCAGAAAAGAATTAGCTAAGTTCATGGAGGATCGGTCCATCAATACCTACTAGCCAAGATAGTCAAGGATGCAACCGCATACTCTGGGTGTCCCTACGCCTTTCACTAACAGAAGCTGGGCGTGGGCGACTGGGGATGGATCACTCAATAATTGCGCTGGTCTGTTCATTCCCTCTGAAGCACCTGGCATTGGCCACTGTCAGAGGAGAGGATACTGAGCTAGATGGACCATTGGTCTGACCTAGTATAGCTGTTCTTATGTTAAGCATATTGGCTGGGGAGTGGTTGTGCTGAGGAAGCCGCTGTCCGTGCTCTGGGGCTACCCGAAAGGATCCAGCCTTTAGGGCAGGGGGAGGCACAGTGGGTGGGGTGACCCTTGTCACAAGTGGCTGTATTCACACCTCCCCCACCATCCTCCGTGCCAGGCAGATCAGCAGATGGTAAAGGGGCGACTCATTCGTCCTGTCGTCGTGCCAGCAGAGCCGTAGAAGGGATACAGGAGAAGGGTGGCTCTTGGTGCGCAAGGTGAACCAGGGCAGTGCCTCCAGAGAGGCGTCAGCTTCGTAGAAAGAAAGCGCCCTGACTTCATAGTCCAGGTAGACGCCGATCTTCCCTGGCAACTTGCCCACCTCAAATTCCTAGAAGGAGGGTGTAAGAAGGCACTCTAGCTCTCTAGGTGTTTTGCCGCCTCCGAGAGTGCAATTGCCAAAGCAAAAGAAAAACAAAGAAACCGACAACCCAGAATGCCACCCCTGGAATTCTGCCGCCCCTGGAATTCTGCCGCCCCAACCACCCGGAATGCCGCCCCTGGAATTCTGCCACCCCAACCACCCAGAATGCCGCCCCTGGAATTCTGCCGCCCCAACCACCCGGAATGCTGCCCCTGGAATTCTGCCGCCCCAACCACCCAGAATGCCGCCCCTGGAATTCTGCCGCCCCACCCACCCGGAATGCCGCCCCTGGAATTCTGCCACCCCAACCACCCAGACTGCCGCCCCTGGAATTCTGCCGCCCCAACCACCCGGAATGCCGCCCCTGGAATTCTGCCGCCCCAAGCACGTACTTGGTTTGCTGGTGCCTAGAGCTGGCCCTGGTAATTCTTCCCTTCTTTGCAGCTGGTCATCCAGTAGCTGCCCTGGCTGCTGCGTGCCCTGGTGCCGAAGAACACCAGGGCACGCAGCAGCCAGGTTCTTATCATATAGAACCTATTCCCCGTACCATATTAGTAAAACTGCCTGACGCTGGCTATTTGTTCTCCTGATTATATTTCATAACAAAATAATGAACCAAAGTGTGGCCAAGCAATCGACTATACAATTTATCAACAAATTGGCAAGCCGAGCTAGGAACCATCTAGCCAAAAAAAGTCAGTCAAACCACACAGTGCGGGATTGCAACCTGACTGCTGCTTGGAGGGGACTTTTGTTTAGTCCCATAGTGGTGGGACACTAGTGTGGGTGAATCTCCGGTACACCAATGCAGCTGGCCAAGCCAAAGGGGGCCATAAGCGCTCAGACATTTCCAGGATGCTCAGGAGGTGCTGCTTGGACTTTTAATAATAAGCGCTCATATGGCAAAACAACTTTTTAAAAGCAACCAGTTTTATAGGTGAGTGTTTTATTACGCACTCTAGGCAAAACACCAAGACGTTAGGAATTCCTGGGCAAAAAGCCACACTTTAAGTGTACAGATCATAGAATCATAGAATATCAGGGTTGGAAGGGACCTCAGGAGGTCATCTAGTCCAACCCCCTGCTCAAAGCAGGACCTAATCCCAACTAAATCATCACAGCCAGGGCTTTGTCAAGCCTGACCTTAAAAACCTCTGAGGAAGGAGATTCCACCACCTCCCTAGGGAACGCATTCCAGTGCTTAACCACCTTCCTAGTGAAATAGTTTTTCCTAATATCCAATCTAAACCTCCCCCACTGCAACTTGAGACCGTTACTCCTTGTTCTGTCATCTGGTACCACTGAGAACAGTCTAGATCCATCCTCTTTGGAACCCCCTTTCAGGTAGTTGAAAGCAGCTATCAAATTCCCCCTCATTCTTCTCTTCTGCAGACTAAACAATCCCAGTTCCCTCAGCCTCTCCTCATAACTCATGTGCTCCAGCCCCCTAATCATTTTTGTTGCCCTCCGCTGGACTCTTTCCAGTTTTTCCACATCCTTCTTCAGATAATAAACTTAAAGCCAGGGCAAATAAAAGTGAGAGGCAGGAGACAGAATCCTTTGTTGTACAGTTTGTAAATTGTCATGTTGGTCCTTCATTTGGGCTCGATAGTGGGAATAATCTTAACCCATGGAGTCATATGTGTAACTTGTTTAAACTGGACACAGAGGGGGGGAAGAAAAAAGGGAAAGATAAGGAGCAAAATGGTATCGCAATGGGTTTCCTTACGTGTCTGGGGAAAACTCTGGTTTCTCTTCAGATCGTATAAATCTTTAGCTTTTTATTAAACAATGAAGTAAGAGCGCTGACAAAGAACTTAGAACTAGAACATATCAAAATAGGAAATGAAAACAGCAAGTGGAAGGTATCAGCAACTACAATACCCCTCATACCTCCAGTTTACAAGAAATGAAGGGAAGACTAGGAGATTGTCAGGAGAGATGCAGCCAGCAAGAGGGGGGGGGGGGGGGAATTAGGCTGGCAAACACAGGCAAAAAATCTTAAAAATATGCATGGAGTTGCCCAGAGACAGTTAACTGCAGGAGGGGAGGGCACTCCTGTAATCCGTCTGGCATGCAGACAAAAGCAACAAGTACTGGGGGAACAAATTCAGGTTTTGCAGGAAGAGGTAGAAACCAGTTCCTAAGTCCCTGCTCTAGCTCACAGAACCCCACTCCATGCTCAGGGCTAATAATATAATCTTACATACAGGGAACGTTTTTCCTTGATGTCCTTTCTCAGTTTGCGAAACTTCTTGCTGCTGCCTGTACTTCAAAATGACTTCGCAGAGTTAATTACTCTCTCTTGGCTCATGTCTCCCTTCCTTCCTATATTACTTTCTCCTGGCTTCTGCCCTCTGTTTTAAAAGTTATAGTTATTACATGCCAAGCAACAGAAATGTTCACTTTGCTTCTAATCCTAGCCACTAACTAATATAGGAACATGCGTTTTCCTTATTTCTACAGAGTAGTATTCTTAAGATAAAACTAATATCAAGTAATGAAAACTGACTTCAGTTTAACAACAAAGTGGAGCAATAACTTAATAGGGATTTTTATCAATGCTTAATAAAAGTTTTAGATAAAAGAATAATAACTTGCCTAGTTTAGTGTTTAATTCCTTTGTTCACTTGTTTTCCAAAATGCATTGCCTTAATGACTTTAAGCTCTGAATACCTCATCTTGTATAGTTATAAATGCAATTCTGGCACTATTCCTCTTTAACTGTGAGTTTATCCTATATGTCATGTATGTCGTCCTATGTTGTTGTGTCAAGTAACTAATTTTTGTTTTTATTTTGTTGCAACAAAAGCCAATTTTATACTCTTAATTATATAAAAATAAATTGTATACAAGTGGCACCACACTATTTTATGGTTGGGTTATAACCATAATACCAATTAATTTTTTTTGCAAAGTTCAAAAAGGTCTCAGTTATAAATATATGTAAATAATGCAGCTGCAAACAGAAAGTTTTATCATTATTAATTAAAGGCTTTTTATTTAAAGAAGAAAAAAAACATAGGGGTAAAACCTCAACATTAATGCAAAAGTATTAACAAAATGTCATTTTCATTTTGGGGTGTTTAATAAACTTGTTTGCACCTTTATTAAATATTAAAATATAGTTATAGAAATGTTATAGCAAACATGTCTACAAATATATAGTATATCTGGTTGTGTTGCAAAATGTTAAAGGTAACCAAGCAATATCAACAGGTTTCTACCTTTGACTCCCAAGCACAACCAAGTGTCATATGAGTTTAATACCCTCAAAGTGTTTACATCAACCTGCATGTCATGGGGGTGCACTCGCCGCAGGTGGCACCTCCTCCTGGTCACTCTGGGGATTAGCTCTGTCTTGGCTTTGCACCCTCTCTCCCGCAGTCCTCTCACCCTGCAGAACCCTCTCGCTCCAGGAAACCCAGCTTCCTCTTTGTGACTCGGTCTGCCAGCCAAACCACTACATGGTTCCCCCTTCCAGAGGATGTAACAAAATCTTTCCACACAAATAGGTTCAGGCTCAGGCTATCCACTGTCCCTTGCCTGGTCTGTGCCACATCCCCATGGCTGGTAGGGGAACCCAGGCCCACCCTCTACTCTGGGTTCCAGCTCAGGGCCCATCTAATCAGCAGCTAAGGTCTGCACTCTTATTTCTTGCTGCTTTTCCCCTGAGCCATCTACTACCTTCCTGGCTTCCCCTCTGTGGGTTTGCCAGTCTCCCAACTTCCTCCTCCCAGGGAGTGACTGTGGACTACCCTCTATAGTCCCAACACACCCCCGTCTCCCAGGCAGTGACTGCAGCCTGCTTCCCCACAGCCTTTTTGGTTGCCAGCTTCCTGACTAGAACAGACCCCTCCAGCTGAGCCTCTTTCCAACCAATTCCCTGCTTCCTGGCTCCTCCTCCAGGTGCCGCCTATCGGTTCATTGGACGTAATTTACCCTCTCAGGGCCAGTGTGCGCAGTACATCCCATCACACTGCATTTCAACTACATTTTGCTTCACGTTTTACGTTATTTCCTTTTGTGCTATGTTTAAAAACAGCAAGTTTGTGCTTGCAAATATTTAACAAAAAGTTGAATTGCTTCCACAAACAAATTAACTCTAAAAAGCTTGCATAAAAATTCTGGTACTCTCTCTTTTGCTAAGACAGAGTGTTCAGTGCGTGAGAGCATTACATCACAGAAGATTGTGAGCATCTATTTTAGCAGTCAAGCATTATATATAATTATAAAAATAATCAGCCACTGGACAAGGTCAGGTTTTCTAAACCTTTTCACATTTTGGTTTCTCTCTTCTGGATTCACTTCAATTTGTCCATGTCCTTCTTAAAGTGCAACACCCAGAACTGGACACAGTACCCCAGCTGAGGCCTCCCCAGTGCCGAGTAGAGCAGCACAATTACCTCCCATGTCTTACATACAACGCTCCTGTTAATACACCCCAGAATGGCAACTGCCTTTCCCACAATAGCATTGATTCATATTCAGTTTGTGATCCATTATAACCCCCAGTTGTATCTCCGTCTTCTGGCTTTCTGACGCCAGCCCACACAGCCAGCAACCAATCTCCTAATTGTAGTCAGGGGACTCCTCCAGCAAACGCAGCTGAGCTCTGACCTTGTGCCCCGTGCCTTGGGCAGTAGCTTCCATTGTTTGCCGCTCGCTCCACTCCACAAAGAAGCTTAATGGCTCCTTCCGTTGCTTGGGAGTGCCTGGCACGCCCATTAGGTCCGTGATGGTCTTTGGACCCAAGACTCACCTGAGGGCAGACACCAGCTCCTTTCGACATGGCAAAGGAAAGAACCCCACCTCTCCTTTGGGACTTGGGGGGCATTTATGCCCTTTCCCCTAGTCATTACATGAACAGCGTCTGTCTTACGTCCCTCTTCTTATGGGGCCTGTTCCCACTCCTGCAGGGAAGGACATATGGGTTTACATGTAACCCAGGCCAATAGGATGAGTCTCTTTCCTCCTTTAGCAGTCTGCTGCTGTAAAGACGCTCAGGCTGCAGGGGCCTGTGCTTTTAGCTACACAGGCCTTGAGTGGAACCCTCACCACCCACCAGCCCACAGGAGCAGCGTTACAGAGAGCGTACATTTACTTAGGGGCTTCCCCCCTTTAAGGTACAGGTCACAGCCCCCCTGGGGGGAGGGAGAAAGGCAAATATTAATAGTTAGCTCTTTTGACAGACAGCAACTGCTTTCCACAGGGCAATGACCTCAGGACAGCTTGCCTCACTAGTGACGGGAACACACACTGCAGCTTGTCGGCAGCTGGAGAAGATTCAAACTTTATAGACTCCAGCTCCCTAGGGCCTGGAGACCCAGCCACCCCCTGCTCTAACCCACTAGATCCCACTCCCCTCCCAGAGCTGGGAACAGAACCCAGGAGTCCTGGCTCCCAGCCCCACCTGCTCTAATTGGCTAGACCCCAGTCCCTTCCCAGAGGTGGGTATAGAACCCAGGAGTCCTGACTCCCCGTCCCTTCTCCCTGCTCTAACCCACTAGACCCATTCTTGTCCCAGAGGTGGGGATAGAACCCAGGAGTCCTGGCTCCCAGCCCCCACATACTTTAATCTGAACAGAGGACAGGGTCTTTACTTGAATGAAATCCCAACCACTTTTCACCTCCCGTATCTTCAAGGCCTGTAGGGGGCTCTCAGATACCAGGTTTGCCACTGGTGAACGGGTTTGTGAAAAAGTGGGAATATTTGTAATGTTTTGATGATGCCTATGTGTGCCTCAGTTTCCCCTATCTGCTGCATTGTTACCTAGTGGGTGAAAAGGGACTGTTTGCTCTCGGGGCAGGCTCAGATCCAGGTGTGAATGGTGCCTCACTGGCTGGAGCCTTAGGTCCCACATGAATGCGGCTCTTGAGAAGACAATGGCAGATCCAATCCCTGGGGCATTGAAACCTGGCTACCAAAGACCCAGAGAGAGATGGACTTCCTGCATCTCCACACGGGGGGCTGAGCTGCATCTCCCCAGCTTGGGAACAGAGGACTGGGGTGGGTGGTGGTGAAGTGGAAGTTAAGTGTGGGCTGCGGGAAGCTGTCGGGGGCACATCTGGGAGTCTAACCAAGGAGATCAGATGCAGGGACAAGCAGAATTTGAACAATGGGTGTCAATACAGCTTGGCTGGGCTCTGCCTACCCAGAATGGCCTATGCTTTAACTTTCACTTCTCTCTTCTAACCACAGACTTCCTATGCCGTGCTCCAGCTGACTAATAAACCCTGCTGTGTGACAATGCTGCTGTCTGAGTGTCTCTGCAGATGTTGGCGGAGGTACATTGCTCCCTAAGATTGTACCTGTACAAGTCTCCTTCAGGGCCTCTGTCTCAGTGAGACTCACTGAACAGAACTGATGGTGTGAAGCAGGAGAGCTGAAGGCCCAGAGGTCCAGTCTACGGAGGCGGTGAAGCCACATGGTGGCTTGCCCTGGAGAAAGACTGAGACCTCTAGGGGGTCTGGCTCACTGAAGGGATCCTCCCAGAGACTGTTCTAAAGCAGGGACCATAGCACCGATCCTGCGGATCGGTGATGGGGAAAACCAGTTTGAATGGGGACAGCTGGCTCTTTCCAGGCAGGCAGAGATCTCCTGCTTTATCAGCGGTGTCATTTCATCCATCTGTCTTCAGCGCCTCCCCTTGATGCTTCCCCAAACGGCAAAACCACCCGGAGAGCTCAGCACTACTAACGTTAAGCCTGGCTCCTTCCCTACTGCCTTCCAGCTCCATGGAGCACACAGCAGTGTACACACCAAGGTCCCTCGCCCAGCACTGCCTCTGGGGTGCACAGGGATTCACTCAACACTGCAAAGCCCTGCCCGAGTTACTGCTTCCTCTCCGGTGCTGCCTTCCTCCATGCGTGCGACTCGGACTTTTGGGGGGCACGTCCCATGGTGCTTTGTGCTGCACGAAGCGGAGCCACTCTCGGATTCTTTCCCAGTGCATCGTGGGAGAACTTGTCCGTGCTTCCGTGCACACGAGGGAGTTGTGGGAAGGCACTGGAGGACTGTCAGCACCCGGCGGGTGTAGTCTGTGTCCTCACTGCAAAGTGGGCCGGTGACCAGCCTCGGTGAAAGCTTTACCAGGGCTTCAAGCCCTTACCCCCGAGCTGGGCCATCCAGCCTGGGTTGGAAGCACCACGGAACTCGGGTGAGAGGGGGTGTGTGTGTGTGGATGGAAGGAGTGTTAGGGGCACAACCCGGGTTACAACCTAGGTTAGTCCTGTGCTAATATTGATTCCAAGGCCAGAAGGGACCATTGTGATCATCTGGTCTGACCTCCTGTGTAACACAGGCCAGAGAACGTCTCTGAATGAATCCCTGTTTGGACCCGAGCCGACCTTTCAGAATGACATATCCAGTCTCGATTTAAAAATTGCTAGTGATGGTGAATCCACCACGGTCCTTGGTAAGTTGGTCCAATGGTTAATTCCTGTGGTGATAACTGGGCCTGTAAATGTACCTTAATTGTGAGCTCACCTGTAAAAAGCAAGGGACAGTTTATAAAAGGTCAGAATAACCCATAACGACAAATGCGGAGGGGAAAAGGTACAAAAGAGAGGTGGAAAGGCTGAGTTAGTCCAAACACAGAAAGGCCTGTTGATATAACTCAAGAACTGTGTTATGATCATGTCTGGTAAGCAAGAGGCATGAGGGACCGGAAATCAATGGACCAAATTGGTATCTCAGAAATTAGGCCTAATTGGTGGGCAAAACAATGAGAAGATGGGCTGCTCCATCCATCAGTCTCCTTCTGGGGTCCTTCAAGAGAAAAGAGTTTTGGGAAAAGCTGCCTACCATGACACTGGCTGACGTCAAGACAAGAGAAGGCAAAGGAGGTGCTTTGCCGTGATAGATGCCACCTCCACCATCACCTTGTACCCTGGACCTTCATCATCCTGATCCTGAAAGACATCCTGACCAGGCCAGGCCACAGAGAGGGACCCAGATGACATTGCCACCTCTACCGGTTAAATCCCAAATAGCACCTGGAATTTGTGGGTGCCTTGGTGCTGGATCAACGCGGTGGCTCTGGCTGAAGCTCTTCCCGTACTCGGTGCATCGGTAAGGGCGCTCGCCCGCGTGGGTGTGCTGGTGGATGTCCAGGTGGGAGCGCCAGCTAAAGCTCTTCCCACAGGAGGGGCACGTGTAGGGTTTTTTGCCCGGCTTGTCTTTCCAGGAGCCTCGCCCTGCTGAGCATGTCTCTCCCCTGGGGGAGGTCTCCCTGTTCAGAGCTCTGGGATGTCTCATGCAGCTCCACTCCCGCTGGCCCTTCCTGCTGAGGATTCTCCTCCTCCACCCCAGCACCTGCTGTGTGTGAGAGAGAGAATCCAGCCGGGGCTCGTTCCCTGTGCCGGGGAGAGAGGGGGTTTTTAAAAATCAAAATACTGGGGTAATGAGGTGTTTAGAGACCACAGTGAGGAAGTCTTAGAGAGGGAGAGAGAGAGAGATGTGTGCATATGGGAGGGAGAGAGAGAGAGAGAGCGAGAGAGAAAAAATACCCAGCTCTTATATATCACTCTTCATCTGTAGATAGGTGGGTGTGTAAAGGGATAGATAGAAAGATAGATCCTAGCATTCAGATTTATCTGTATTAGACAAATTGGATACATTAACTCAGGAGTAATCAAACTGGGGGTCGGGACCCATCAGGGGTTCACGAGGTTATTACATGGGGGGTCATGAGTTGTAAGCCTCCACCCCAAACCCCGCTTTGCATCCAGCATTTATAATGGTGTTAAACATATTAAAAAGTGTTTTTAATTTATAAGGGGGGTCGCACTAAGAGGTTTGCTATGTGAAAGGGGTCACCAGTACAAAAGTTTGAGAACTACTGCATTAGCTGGATCAGCAAATGAGGATCTAGAGATGAAGATAGATCGATAGATAGATCGATAGATAGATGTGTACAGGGATGGATGGATGTGTATACGAATGGATAGACAGAGTCTAGAACCCAGATCTAGCTAGCTATCCATCCATCCCCATACGCACTCATCAATCTATCTCATAGATAGTTCAGGAACACTTCACTAAGTTTTATTATAACCTTTAATGACTTCCCTGGTTGAAATGGAGCCCTAGTAAAAATTTTCACAGTGGAAAAAAAAGACCTCTCTCCCCTTCTTAAAAAACATGCAACTGTTATATTTTAGTAGTAATCATGTCAATAAAAAACACTGATTCATGCTAGCAAAAACAGACACAAAAAGAAAGTAAAAACCCAGGCGCATGCAATAGCCATGTCTGTCAATGAGAAGTCCTTAGAAAGCATCCTGGGTATGTGCTATCAGAAGTCGGGCTGAGTGGAAAATGGTTTTTCTGTCCAGCCAAAATGTTCAAGATTTTGAAAAACTTTCCTGTCCTGAATAGGGACAAAAAATTGAAATCTCAAAGATGTTTGCAAATTGACAAACTGAAAAAGAAATTTGTTTTCAACTTGGACCTTATTTTTCCTTTTTTTAATTTTAGGTTTTTTAGTATAAATTAAATTCTGTGAAGTCATTTGGAACAAAAAAAACCCAAAACTTTTTGCTTAAAAAATGTCAAAAGGGGACTTTTTCAAGACATTATAAGCTCTTTCCTAGTGGGGAAGTTCATTAAAACCCACCCTTGCCTGCAAATAGTTTCGGTTTTGAGGATTTGGTGTTTTTTGGGGGGGGGAATTGTCAAAAAAATTACCAATCAACTGTAATGGGAAGCTCACTTCTGCCCATTGACTTCACCTTCAGACCTTCCATTCGCAGTGCAGCCTAAAGATGGAATTAAGGGATAGAGCAGGGGTCGGCAACCTTTCAGAAGTGGTGTGCCGAGTCTTCATTCATTCACTCTGATTTAAGGTTTCGCATGCCGGTAATACATTTTAACGTTCTTAGAAAGTCTCTTTCTATAAGTCTATAATATATAACTAAACTATTATTGTATGTAAAGTAAATAAGGTTTTTAAAATGTTTAAGAAGCGTCATTTAAAATTAAATAAAATGCAGAGGCCCTCGGACCAGTGGCCAGGACCCGGGCAGTGTGAGTGCCACTGAAAACCAGCCCGCGTGCCGCCTTCGGCACCCGTGCCATAGGTTGCCTACCCCTGGGATAGAAGAACATCTGCTGTGGGTGTAATCCACCATGAGTAAACAGTGCTGGTCTTTATCACCCTCTAGTGGCTGGGTGAAGTAAAAGGTTTATGAACCTATGAGCTAAAATGTTTTTACTCAGGTATTCTTGTGAGATCCATGTGTGTTGTTACAGTGGATTTACCCCAGCTAAGACTGTGGTCCTGAAAAATAAATATCTTACAGAACTTTGTTAAGGCTACAGACACATCCCAGCGGTTAGAGGATAAAAGTGTCACTCCACAATAATTTCAATGACGGATGAGCAGAGGCCATCAGACCCAACAGCGGAGAACTGGGAGATCCAGGAGGGACACCTGCCATGAGGACAGGGACCTGCTGGGGATGAGACTGAATGAGATGTGACAGAACTGGGGGGCTTCCGGCGGCTTTGCTGGGACCCCAGCTTTCCCCTTCACTCCGAGCCAGTGCCGCTCATTCTTCACCTGGGTGGGCACCTCTGGGGATCTCCCTTTCCGGGGAGCCCTGGAGATCCCGGGACCCTCGGCTCTTCCCTTGGCTCCATCCAGTCAGGGAATCCTGCTGGTGGGGAGGGAAACAGGCGAGGGAGGGGGCGCTTGGTGAGATCTCCCCTGAGGGCCTGGTACACAGACCGTGCCCTGATTTTAACCCCAGCCCCGTTCTCTGTAGTGGAGGGATGTTGGATCCAAGCAGGGGGAAATGTTCACGGGCTCCCCTGGAGGCAGTGAGATTTCTGGGGGGAGAGGGGCAGTGACCCTTGCAGGGAACAGAGGGACTAGAAGGGCTAGGGGATAAAAGCCAGAGGTTACAGCCTCTGCTCTAACCCACTACAGCCCCCAACACAGGGATAGAACCCAGGAGTCCTGCTGACTCCCCCTGCTCAAACCCACTAGACCCCCCCCCCCCGGCGGCTGCCAAGGGGGGCAGAGCATTGGGCTAAGGACTCCCCGGGATGATGGGATCCCATCTGCGGCTCCAACGCGGGAGCCTCTAGGCTGGGTGTCCCCGGGAAATCCGTCCTCTGGGCACCCGGGTTCCTCCCGAGGCTCCAGCCCGGCTAGCCCAGCCCCCCCTAGCCCCCTGCCCCCACTGGCTCCAGGTGCGGTGGGGGGCCCAGGGCGCAGAGCCGATCTGTCCCGGGCGGCGCAGGGAGGCTGGAACCGGAGCCAGTCTGCGCCAGGAACCAGCAGCGGCTGGGATGTTTTCCCAGGGATGGTGTTTATAACGGTGCTGATTGCCCGGACTCCTGGGTCCTCAGGGGAGAGGCCAGAAGGGAGGGGCCGCTGTGCTCATCTAGTCTGCGCTGCTGTGGGACACAGGCTCCTAGGGCTGCCCCCAAAGGACAGAGGCGGGCTGGGCCCCCGGTGTGTCCCGGCTGGGGAGCAGATGCAGAGGAAGGGAGCAGAGAGGAAGATCGGCAGAGCAGGAGGCAGCGAGAGTGAGGAGGGGAGGGGAGAAGGACCCCCCCACACACACACCCCCAGCAGGAGAGTCAGACAAAGGGGGGGATGACAGTCCCGGTAGGAAACAGTCCCTGAGCTCTGCCCTTGGGCGCTACTGTGACAAACCCGGTTAATAATAAGTATGGAGTGGGGCAGGGGGGTGAGAAATGTTCCCTCACCCCACTGGGGAATCAGAACCGCTCTGGGGCCCCGGGCAGGGGGCTGGCCAGCTCGGGGCAATGGGGCACAAGCCCTCTAGGGGGCACCGGCTTCAATCCAGCCCCAGAGTGGGGCGGACTGGCTGGCTCAAGGGGAATGGGATATGGGGGCTTTCCCCTCTAGGGGAGTACTGGCTCTGGTCCAGCCCCTGGGCAGGGGGACTGGCTGGCTCAAGGGGGATGGGGTATGGGGGCTTTCCCCTCTAGGGGGCGCCGGCTGCGATCCAGCCCCAGGGCAGGGGGACTGGCTGGCTCAGAACAGCGGGGACGGGATAGATCAGGTTGGGGACTATCTGTGGTCAGGCATTTGGGGAGTTACACAAGAGGGAACGTGAACAGCGTTGTTTTCACTGTCTGTGCTGTAATCACTCACCAGGCGCCGGTGGGGCTCGAGGAGGTGGCCGTGTATTTCTCCCGGGAGGAGTGGGGGCTCCTGGACGAAGGGCAGAGGCAGCTCTACAGGGACGTCATGCAGGAGAATTACCAGACTCTGATCTCGCTGGGTGAGGCGCCGCTGCCCCTGCTCCCTGGGGATTGGGGAAGGAGGGGGGGGGGGGGGGTTATGCACCCAGGGCAGCTTCAGCTCATGATTCTTTGCAAACCCTATAGATTTCTGGGGGAGTGGCCCCTGGAGCCCCCAGACCCCCACCTCTTACCACTGAAAGATGTATTTTATTTATATGGCTCTAGCACCTATGCGCCCCAGCTATGGCACAGGACCCCGCTGTGCTGGGTGCTGTACATTATATATTAGGTGTATTATGGTAATCCCTAGGAACCCCAGTCATGGGCCGGGACCGCATTGTGCTCGGCGCTGCACAGACCCAGAACAGAGACAATCCCTGAGCATAATGCAGAGCCCTGACTCCCTCACAGGGGGCACAGCCCACCTGCCCACAGGCATCTCCCTGCCCCCAAAGGGTCCCTCTGAACTTTTCCCCTCCACTCTGATCCCGTGTCCCCCCCCCCCACCCCGGAGAGCGGGGCTGGGATTAAAATCAGGGCGCGTTCTCTGCACCGAGCCCTTGGGGAAGATTTCACCGAGCCCCGTCTCTCCTGTTTCCTTCCCCCGAGCAGGATTCCCTGTCCCCGACCTGGCCGTGATCTCCTGGATGGAGCGAGGGGAAGAGCCGAGGGTCCCGGATCTCCAGGGCTCTGAGGAAAGCGAGATCACCCGCACAGGTGAGGAATGAGGGACACCGGCTCAGAGTGAAGGGAGCAGGTGGGATCCCAGCCAAGCCAGTGGGAGCCCCCCAGGTCTGTCTCCACTCATTCTGTATCATTCCCAGCAGGTCCCTGTCCTCACAGCAGGTGTCTCTCCTGGATCCCACCCCTGGCAGGAGCCCTCCCCTCCCCCAGCCTTTCTCGGAGGGCTCAGCTGGGATGTTGGGGCAGCCCAGAGGAAGGGTTCGTGGGGGGAGGGGGTTGCTTCCTGCCCATCAGGTTTTCTGCTCAGTGACAAACTCCTTTACTGACCCCTCTCTCACCGGCACAGGGAACAAGCCCCACCTGGATTCTCTTCAGGAATCCCTCCGTGAAATTTTCTCAATGTGTTCCCTGAAGGACATCAGACTCCATGATCATGTCATGGTCCCCTTCTGGCCTAAAATCAGTGGGGCCAGATCCCCAGAGGGTGTAAATCAGTGTGGCTCTGCTGGAGTCCGTGGGGCCAGATCCCCGGAGGGTGTAAATCAGTGTGGCTCTGCTGGAGTCCGTGGGCCAGATCACCGGAGGGTGTAAATCAGCATTGCTCCACTGGAGTCGGTAATGGGGCTGCGCCCGTTTACACCTTCCTCTCTGAATCTCTCTTCCTTTCCCGGCAGGCGAGAGGCGCTGGAGGCGGAGCCAGGAGAATCCCATCCAGGGAAGCCCCAAGCGGCTGGACCCCCAGCAGACCTTCCCGGGACTAGCCCGGAAGTGGGCCATGCAGAACCCCAGCCAGGGCAGGGCTTGGGGGAGCCAGCAGGGGGTGCCCCCACCTGGCAGATCTGCTACCTCCGGCCGCCAGGAGCGAGGCTTCGGCCGGCTCCTGGGCATCCTCTTCGAGCCCTCGGCCGTGGCAAGGCCGCCTCGGCCCAGGGCGCTCGGGAGGGCCCCTGGGCGCAGCAAGGGCTCCGGGAGTCCCTACGGCGGCACCGAGGGCGACAAGAGCTTCCGGCAGAAGCCGCACTTGGTGACCCACCTGCGCACCCACACGGGCGAGCGGCCCTGCCTGTGCGCTGCCTGCGGCCAGAGCTCCAGCCTGATCGAGCACCAGCGCACCCACGCCGGCGAGACCCGCTTCCGCTGCCCCGCCTGTGGGGAGAGCTTCTGCCTCAGCTCCAACCTGGCGCAGCACCGGCGCCTCCACGCAGGGGAGCGGCCCCACCGCTGCGCCCAGTGCGGGAGGAGCTTCTGCCACAAGCACCAGCTGACCCGGCCCCACCAGGGACGCACCGAGGAGGAGGCCGTTGCAGTGCTGAGCCTGGGACCCAAGGGGGCCGCCCCGGTGGTAGAGATCAGGGATGCACCGTGAGCCGGGGATGGGACACTGCCATTCCTGCGTTAGATATTGTCTCCGCTTTCTGCTGCAATGCGATGCTGCAGCTTCTGTAGCGCCTGCTGCAGTGGGATCCTGCGAAGGGTTCTGCAAAGCTCCAGGGAAAGTCACTGGCTGGCGTGACAGGGAGCTGAAAGAGCCGAGAATCGGGAGGGAGCGTTTATTGCTGCAGTCAGCAAAATGTGTTGTGATTGGTTAATGATACTGGGATGGGGCTGCCACCACTTCTTGGCTACTAAAGGACTGTCAGACACGCTTAAAAAGAAACCCTACAGCTCAAAGGAAAGGGAATAAGGGGGATGGTAAAAATAAAAGCCTTACTTACGACTTTGCTTTTCACAGCCTTCACTGTTTTTCCTTCTTTTTGTGTATCTTTAATACAAGGATAAAGAGATTTGGTTGTTGTTGCCATGGGATGAAGTCAGCAGTAATTTGACATGAAACCCCAGACCGCTTTCAACTCTTTAGTGTTGAATGAGGGGTTTAATCTTACCCGTTTTCGGACCTGGGCCCCCCCTTTTCAGCACAACAAGGGCCCTGAACGAAATTGGGATCACTAGACACTACTGCAGGGGTCGGCAACCTTTCAGAAGTGCTGTGCCGAGTCTTCATTTATTCACTCTAATTTAAGGTTTCGCGTGCCAGTAATACATTTTAACATTTTTAGAAAGTCTCTTTCTATGTGTCTATAATATATAACTAAACTATTGTTGTATGACAAGTAAATAAGATTTTTAAAATGTTTAAGAAGCTTCATTTAAAATTAAATTAAAATGCAGAGCCCCCCGGATCAGTGGTCAGGACCCGGGCAGTGTGAGTGCCGCTGAAAATCAGCTCGTGTGCCACCTTCGGCACGCATGCCATAGGTTGCCTACCCCTGCACTACTGGAATAAAGTGTACGGAAGGATTCATAGACTGTAAGGGACCATTAGATCATCTCCTCTGATCTCCTGTATAACACAGGCCATACGACTTTCCTGAATTAATCCCTGTTTGAACTAGAGCAGAGCTTTTAGAAAAACATCCCATTTGATTTAAAAATTGCCAGGGATGGGGAAATCCACCACAGCCCTCGGTAAATTGTTCCACTGGTTAATTCCCCTCACCATTAAAAATTTGCAAGGCATTGATGCCTTGGTAAAACTGATTATTTTAATCACTAATAATCCCAGGAAATCCAGTGTTAAGGGTCCTGGAGAAATATTGGCACATCCCGATCTTGTGCATCTTCATTGGAACAGGGCATCTCATCCCAGAGAAGGGAGAAAATGCTCCCTCTCTATGCACCTACAGAAACCTCCCTCTCTACGAATTTCCGGTCTTTGGGATCCGATCACCAATGAGTGTCTGTTCTGATGATGTAATCCTTTGGGGTGGAGTGTCTTTGGATAAAAATGCCTTTGCCTTTCTTGGACAGTTTCAACCGAGCTCCGTGGAATTCTTTCTGTTAAATAAACACGATCAAAAGGCCGGGAGCTGAGAGGAGGTGAATTCAAACGGGAAATAAAGATCCAATTTTTAACAGTCCAGGTGATTAACCATAATTTATGTGGGAATGTGATGGATTCTTTTATCACTTGAAATCAAGATTGGACATTTCTCTTCAAAAGATCTAGCTCAACCAGCACTTATGAGATGGATGCAGGCGCTACTAGGAGAAATGTTCTGGCCTGTGTTAGCAGGTCAGATTAGGATGATCATAATGGTCCTGTTTTGCCTTAAAATGTATTAATCTATTATTACTCCACACACAGTAAACACACCTGACAGGGCTGAACTGGCCTAAATTAGAAGAGAATCTCCATGACCTTTTGGCACATTTGGAAAAAAGTGAGTCTAAAACACAACAGATCAGATCCACCACTCACCCCCATGGGGGGATTTTACATTTGCTTTGCAACAAGTTGCTTTGCAACAAGAATAAGAATAAGACACAACCCAACGTGCAGCGCAGGAGGGATTCATGCCGGCTGCATGCTTTCCTTTTTGCATTTCAAGCAGGTGAGGCAATTTCATTTTTGTTTCTAATCCATCTAATGCAATCTCTGCAAGTTTCACAACGCTTCCCCTGCTTACGTATCAGTGGGATTTGATCCTAGCCCCTTAAAGTCCACAGCATGGGCCTCTACTGCTTGAGATAAAGGAGTATTAGCGTGCAGCTTTAGAAGGCTGTTATCTTCCATGTGGACCAGCCACAAGAGGCAGAGAAAACTATAAAAAGGTGCATTTTCTGATTTAAAAAAAACAAACAGGCATTAAACAAAAATTCCCTGCCCCTGTTCCTATAACCCCAGACACTATTAAACCAGGTTATTTTTTACGAGAGGACCCAGGGGTCCTGGCTCCCAGGCCCCCCTGCTCTAACCCCTCAGACCCCACTCCCCTCCCAGAGCTGGGGAGAGAACCCAGGAGTCCGGGCTTTTCCCCAGGCAGCAGGCAGAGGGAGGCAGCCCAGGAGCAGGAACGATGAGGCAGGGAAGATTTCCAGGGAGTCCTGTCTCCCAGCCCTCCCCCTGCTGTAACCCCCCAGACCCCACTCCCCTCCCAGAGCTGGGGAGAGAACCCAGGAGTCCTGTCTCCCAGCCCTCCCCCTGCCGTAACCCCCCAGACCCCCTCCCCTCCTAGAGCTGGGGAGAGAACCCAGGAGTCCTGGCTTCCAGCCCCCGCCTCCTGCTGTAACCCCCCAGACCCCACTCCCCTCCCAGAGCTGGGGAGAGAACCCAGGAGTCCTGGCTCCCAGCCCCCCCTGCTCTAAGCCCCCAAACCCCACTCCCCTCCCAGAGCGTGGAGCGAACCCAGGAGTCCGGCTCTTCCCCGGGCAGCAGGCAGAGGGAGGCAGCCCAGGAGCAGGAACGCTGAGGCAGGGACGATTTCCAGGGGACTGGGTTGCCGGCGCACTGCATCCTGTCCCCGCTGAGCTGCTGCTGGCAGCGGGGTGAGCGGATCCTCAGCCCGGTCCCCAGCGGACGGAGCTGCTGCTGCTGCTGCCGCTCCGGGGGTGGGAGGGGGGTGGGAGCTTCCCGGGGTCCGCTGGCGGTCGCGCGCGCGGAGCCCCGCACCCCTGCCGAAGGGGAAGGGGGTAGAGAGCAGCTCAGCTGCAGGGCTGAGGCGTTTAAATAGCCCCAGCACCGCCAAAGGGCAGGGCCAGGGCTGGGTCCTTCCGAGGGTGGGCTGGGGGGCGGCACACCCCACAGGGGCAGAAAGCAGCCACGCAGCTGTGCAAAGGGGCTGGGAGCCAGGACTCCTGGGTTCTCTCCCCAGCTCTGGGAGGGGAGTGGGGGCTGGTGGGTTAGAGCAGAGGGGGCTGGGAGCCAGGACTCCTGGGTTCTCTCCCCAGCTTTGGGAGGGGAGGGGAGGGGAGAGGGTCTGGGGGGTTACGGCAGGGGGAGGGCTGGGAGACAGGACTCCTGGGTTCTCTCCCCAGCTCTGGGAGGGGAGTGGGGTCTGGGGGTTTACGGCAGAGGGAGGGCTGGGAGACAGGACTCCTGGGTTCTCTCCCCAGCTCTGGGAGGGGAGTGGGGTCTGGGGGGTTACGGCAGGGGGAGGGCTGGGAGACAGGACTCTTGGGTTCTCCAGCTCTGGGAGGGAAGGGGGTCTGGGGGGTTACGGCAGGGGGAGGGCTGGGAGACAGGACTCCTGGGTTCTCTCCCCAGCTCTGGGAGGGGAATGGGGTCTGAGGGGTTACAGCAGGGGGAGGGCTGGGAGACAGGACTCCTCCATCATTCTGGCACTGATCACTGATTCTCTATGAAAGAGCCCAAAAGGGCCCTTGTGAAATTTCACCTCAGCTTGGATCTGCCCCCACCCGTGTGCACAGAACAGGGCCAGGTTTAAAACCAGGCAGCAGCCTCTGTACCGAGCCCTTGGGGGAGATGTAACAAACTCACCTGTTTCCTTCCCTGCCAGCAGATTCCCTGTCCCTGCCGTGATTGCCGAGATGCAGGGAGAGGAAGAGCCATGTCTCCAGGATCTCCGGGGTGCTGAGGAACAGGAGAACCTGAAAGGTGAGCAGTGAGTGACACTGGTTCAGAGAGGGGCCAGGAGTAGGGTGACCAGACAGCAAGTGTGAAAAATCGGGACAGGAGGTGGGGGGTAATAGGAGCCTATATAAGAAAAAGCCCCAAATATCGGGACTGTCCCTATAAAATCGGGACATCTGGTCACCCTAGCCAGGAGTGAAGGGAAAAGCTGGGATCTCAGCAAAGCCGCTGGGAGCCCCCCAGTTCTGTCTCGTCTGGCTCAGTGTCATCCCCAGCAGGTGCCCTGTCCTCACAGCAGGTGTCACTCCCAGCTCCCGCCCCTGGCAGGAGCCTTCCCCTCCCCCAGCCTTTCTCTGAAGGCTCTGCTGGGCCATTGGGGCAGAACCAGCCTGTCCTCTCCATACTGGGAAAGTGTTTGAGGGAATTGACTTCCAGCCCCTCAGGTTTTCTGCTCAGTGACCAACCCCTTTGCCGCCCCGGGTGGGGTTGTCAACCGAGCAGGCCAACTTTCTCAGCAAACAAACCCGAACTTCCTTGCCCCACCCCTTCTCTGAGGCCCCACCCCACTCACTTCATCTCCCTTCCCTCCGTCGCTCACTCTCCCCCACCCTCACTCACTCGCTCACTTTTCACCGGGCTGCGGAGTGTCACTTTTCGACCGGGTGTTTGGTTGAAAACTGGACACCTGGCAACCCCAGGGAAAGAGCCCTGGCTGGATTCTCTCTCTCTCCCAGCAGGTGGCAGGAGGGATGAGGAGCGTTCCCAGCAGCATGGGCCTGTGGGAGCAGATCCAGATGGGGCATCACCTGATGAGGATGCTTCCATGGGAGAAGATCCACATGGGATGCTGCCTGGTGGGAATGAGTCCATAGAAGAGGACCCAGATGGGCCAGTGTCTGATGGGAATGAGTCCATAGAAGAGGATCCAGATGGGGCAGTGTCCGATGAGACTTTATCCCAAGTTCCAGCCCTGCGGCAAACCTCTGAGCACTCTCCTGGCTCACAAACCCCTTCAACCCTGGAATCTCAGTGGGAAAAGCCCCCAGGGCTGCCTCTCCCATTGGCACCCACCCAGCCCAGACGAGCCCCCAAGAAACCCCCTTACCGCGAGGCACACCCCACCATCTGCAGCGAGTGTGGGAAGAGCTTCACCCGGAGCTCCCTGCTGGCCCAGCACCAGCGGGTGCACACGGGCGAGCGCCCCTACCAGTGCACGGAGTGCGGGAAAAGCTTCAGCCGCAGTTCCACCCTCATCCAGCACTGGAGGACCCACACGGGGGAGCGGCCCAATACGTGCACCGAGTGCGGGAAGGGATTCAGCCAGCGCTCCGACCTGGTGAAGCACCAGCGCACCCACACCGGGGAGCGCCCCTACCAGTGCCCCGACTGCGGTCAGAGCTTCAGCCGCAGCTCGGACCTCATCAAGCACCAGCGCATCCACACCGGGGAGCGGCCCTACATCTGCCCTGACTGCGGGAAGGGCTTCAGCCGCAGCTCCGACCTCTTCCAGCACCAGCGCACCCAGCGCGGCGAGAAACCTTACAAGTGCACCGAGTGCGGGAAGAAGTTCAGCCGCAGCTCCAACCTCATCCGCCACCAGCGCACCCACACGGGCGAGAGGCCCTACGTCTGCCCCGACTGCGGGCGCGGCTTCTCCCAGAACTCCCACTACACGGACCACCAGCGGAGCCACCGCCGTGAGAAACCCTACCACTGCACCCAGTGCGGCAAGGACTTCGGGCGCAGCTCCACCCTGGTCAAGCACTGGCGCACCCACACCAGGGAGATCCTGTGAGCCTGGGGCAGATCTTCAACTCTCCAGTCGTGGACCAGGAATCCCAGCGTGGCCTCCTGGGGAACTTGACTCAGTGTTGCCCCCAGGGTCAGCTTGAGATGGCATCCACCAGTAGAGTCAATGCTCTTCTTCTGGGGAACTCAACCCAATATCTCCTGCAGGGTCAGCTTGAGATGGCATCCACCAGTAGAGTCAATGCTCTTCTTCTGGGGAACTCGACCCAATATCTCCCACAGGGTCAGCTTGGGTTGGTGGTGCCACAAGTCACCACTGATCCCTTGGAGGATTTGATACAGTGTATTATCCAGGGTCAGCCTGATTAACAGTGTTACCGGTAGAGTCGATGCTCTTCTCCTGGAGGATTTGAAACAATGTCTCCAGCAGGGTCCATCCGATACAGTGTTTCCAGTGGGGTCACCCCCCCTTAACCTGGCACATTTGATACAATGTTTCCCCCAGGGTCATTTCTCCTTTCCGTAAATAATTTGATTCAATGTTTCCAAGAGAGTCAATTCCCTTGGGTGCATTGATACATTGTCTGCAATAGAGTCACTCTTCCTCTTTTCAGAGAACTCGGTACAATGTTTCCACCATTGTCAATTCTTCTGTCCTGGTTGATTTGATACAATTGTATCCAAGAGGGCCAGTTCTTCGCAGGTGGTATCTCTAGACCAAGGTCAGTGTGAGGCAATGTCTCCACTCAAGGTCCAGCCTAACTACTTTGGGTGAATTGATACATTGCCTCCTGTTGAGTCAACTCTCTTCTCCCAGGGCAATTTGATTCCAGGGTGACCAATACTCCCCTTGAGGACTGGATACAATAGTCAGATCCTCAGATGGTGTGAATTGGCATGGGTCCATTGCAGTGAATGGAGTTATAGTGATATATACCAGGTGAGGATTCGCCCCAATGTTTCCATCATTAGTTCTTCTTTCTAGGGGGATTGAAGCCAGGAACCTGATCCTGCTCTCACTTACATGGCCATTTTACATCAGTATCGTTGCACTGACATCAGTCGGGTTGCTCCAGATTTACACCAAGGTCAGTGAGATCAGAATCCAGCTGTAACTCATCTTCCATGGATGTCAGTGGAGGTCATTCCAGATTCATACGAGGGCCAGTGAGATCAGAATCTGCCTTGACTTCATTAACATCAGTAGGTTCCCTCTGGATTTACACTGAGGTCTCTGAGATCAGAATCCAGCCCTAACTCCCTTAACTTCAGTGGAGGAGGTGGGGATGGTCGCTCCAGCTTTACACCATCATTAACTAGAGAGGAATCCAGTGTCAATTCTGGTTTCCTGGAAGTCTTGTGGCTATTTCTGGACTTTTACAAACCTGTCCATAGATGACTGGGTATTTTTACCTTGGAGAATAAGTAAGTGGGTTAGGAAATTAGACAGTGAGGATTGAAAAAAGGAGGAAATACAGAAGCAGCAACAGCTAGATTATGGTGGAAAGAGGTGTTCTGTTTATTTCCCTTGGAACATGGGGGGGGGGGGAGGGAAAGGGGAAGGAACCAGAAGCCAAAGCAACCCCTAAAGGAATCTATGCTTTGGTGAACAGTTGGTGGAATATAAAGAGTTGGGCCCTACCAAATTCACAGCCATGAAAAACGCATCATGGACCATGAAATCTGGTCTGCCCCATGAAATCTGGTCTTTTATTTACTTTTACCCTATACTGTAAAAGTACCTTATTCTATAGGGTAAAAGTATACAGAAGTACACAGCATTTCTCAAACTGGGGGTCCTGACCCAAAAGGGGGCGCAAGGCTATTGTGGGGGATCATGGTATTGTCACCCTTACTTCTGTGCTGCTGCTGGCAGCAGCGCTGCCTTCAGAGCTGGGCACCTGGCACGCAGCTACTGCTTTCCGGCCACCCAGCTCTGAAGGCAGCTCAGAAGTAAGGGTGGCAATACTGTGACCCCCCTACAATAGCCTTGCGACCCCCTTTTGGGTCGAGACCCCCAGTTTGAGAAACGCTGAGTCTTAAGGGCTTTGTGTGTTTATCTTTTGCCATTTTCAAATACATATTCATGTTTTGTTATAGCACCATGAAATTTAAGATTTAAATATCTGAAACCGTGACAGTCAAGATTTTAAAAATGCTATGGCCATGACATTTGCAGGAATGGACCGTGAATTTGGTAGGGCCCCACTAAAGAGATGTCTAAATGCTCCTTGGAGTAGGGGGAGGTGCAGTGCCTCAAGTCAGGTTAATTTCCCCCTTCACCCCTTGCTCTGCAGGAATCATTAATGCACAGTCCTCTTCAGACCCAGCTTTAGAAGGAAGGTCCAAGAAATCCCATTTCAAAAGCTGATCTCACTTTCCTTATGGGCTCTGACTGTGGTAACTCAATCCTCCTGGAGTGTCTGTGTTGTCTAGGGCCATCTGCATCTTGCCTGAAATGTTGGGGCCCTTTGTCTGAGTTATCTTCGGGGAACTGAATTTGGGAACCTCTGGATAGGAACAAAATGAGCCTCTGTTGTTTGCGCTGTACATTAGAGGAAATAGACTCATAAATCTTTGCTCTGTTCTAGCCACTAGAGGGTGGTATAAACCCACATTGTGGGTTCCACCTGCATTTTGTGTCTTGGAGTTTCAACTGCTTGTGGTAGAATAACCCACAAACCACACATCTCTGTCTGTGTCCCAAGCAGCGAACATGAGTCATATTTTCCTGTATTAGATCTCCAGCATAACTGCCTTGCATGTATCTAAGAATGAGGGAGGCAGTTGTTTGTTTTGCTCTGTTTTTTGTTTGTGCATGTTTCCCATTGGTCAAATGAATGAGTAGAACTTTAAATGCTTTTTTAAAAACATGATGTTTAATCAGCCATCGGAACTCCCTGACACATGATATAATGGAGGCTGAGACTTCGGTAGGATTGAGGGAAGGGATTTATATGGAACATGCGCATATCTACTAGACCAGTGGTTTTCAACCCGTGGTCAGTCCGCAAACTATGTCTAAGGGGTCCGTGAAAGCTTGTTGTTACCATAGAACAGTGGTTTTCAATCTGTGGTCTGCGGACCCCTGGGGATCTGGAAACTATGTCTAGGATTTTCAAAGGGGTCCATATCTCCATTTGAAATTTTTTTAGGGGTCTGCTAATGAAAAAAGGTTGAAAACCACTGTATGAGACAAAGACATCTAAGCCCAGGTCTACACTCGCAGGGGAGGGGGGGGGGTGTCGACCTAAGATACGCAACTTCAGCTACGCGAATAGCGTAGCTGAAGTCGGCGTATCTTAGGTCGACTTACCTGGCCATGAGGACGGCGACGAGTCGACCGCTGCCGCTCCCCCGTCGACTCCGCTTCCGCCTCTCGAGAGCTGGAGTTCCGGAGTCGACAGGGAGCGCGATCGGGGATCGATTTTATCGTGTCTACACTAGACACAATAAATCGACCCCCGATAGATCGATCGCTACCCGCTGATCTGACAGGTAGTGAAGATCTGCCCTAAGAGATCTAAGCCGTCCTGCCTCTGGGCATAAACCAGACACAAATGTAGCAGAGGGAGGAAGAAACTTTCACTGTGGGTAATTTATTTCATAATGGCCCATGACGAGGCTTCTTGCACCTTCTTTGGAAACAGCTGACAATGGCCGCTGCTGGAGACAGGATGCTGGGCAAAATAGTCCCATTGGTCTGCTCCAGAGTGACAGGGAGTGGGTGAAATATCAGGCTAGATGGGCCCATGGGTCTGATCTGGGGCAGCAAGGAGGCAGGATACTGGATCAGACGGGGTCCATTGTCTGAGCTGATGCAGTAATGCCCTGGAATACTGTTTCTGGTCATAAACCTGGTTCATTGTTTGGCCAATATCTTGTCCTTTCTGGGAACAGTGCAGAGGAGAATTGCTAATTCACCCAACCCAATCCCAATTGAGGGACAATCTGCTAGCCCCATATTCAGCTCGTCTGTTTGTAGAGGCAGCAAACTGTATTTCTGCTTCTGTCCGTGTCTGTCATTCTAGTTTGTAACTAAAACATCAATAAATATATTGAAACAGGAGGGAGGCTGGCTGGCTCAAGGAGATGAGGAATGGGACAGGGGGCCTTTTTAGGGGCCCCAGCTCTGGTCTGGACCCAATGTGAGGGGCTGACTGGCTCAGAGGGTGGGGAATGAGATATGGCCCCTTTCCCCTCTAGGGAATGCTGGCTCCAGTCCAGCCCCAGGGCCGAGGGAATGGTAGTTCGTGGGGGAGGGTGAAGAATGGGGACTGAGGCCTTTCCACTCTAGGGGTACCCATTCTGATCCTGCCCCATGCCAGAGGGACTGGCTGGCTCAGTGGGTGGGGAATGGAATATGGGGCCTTTCTTTTCTAGGGAACACCAGCTCCAAGCCAAGCTTGCTGTGACTGACTCAAGGAGGGCAAGGAATGGGATATGGGGCCATTCATTTATAAGACACCAGTTCTAGACTGGCTGGCTCAGATGGGCAGTGCTCTGGCGGATCAAAGCAAGTTCAATATAACGCGGTTTCACCTATAATGCGGTAAGATTTTTTGGCTCCCGAGGACAGCGTTATATTGGGGTCGAGGTGTATTAAGGACATCTGAAACAGAACTGGTAGGGAATTGTCCAATTATATTTGGTTTTTTTTGTCAAAAATTACCAATTTGTCAAAACTAAACATTTTAATTAGTTTTTGTCAATGCTGACAAAATTTTCAACAAATTTATATCAGAACAAGTTTTTAAATGGCTCTTTTATTAAATTTTTTACTTTACTGTTTCACTTCATTCTGACATTAGGATTTCATTCCAAGTTTCCTGTTTCTTTTTTTAACTTTAGCATGTCATTTTTTCCAACCTGGCGTATTCCTACCCTCCTTTTTCTGCAACGAAGCAGTGGAATTAGAAATCAAAATGACCACTAGTGGCCTTCATCTTCCAAGATGACAAAGGTCAAAACATTTTAGGTTTGACATGTTTTACTCAAAACATTTCATTTGGACATTTTTTCAAATCAAAATGTGTCAAATCATTAAAACTGACCCTTTCAATGTTGCAGACACAAAATTATCTTGGTATTTGGTCTAGTGTAACATTTGAAAAATGTAGCGTTTTGTCTCAAGTCAGGATTAAAACAAAAGTCCAAAAATCACAAAATTTTCCACAAAGTGGAAATTCCATTTTCCAGCCAGCACTAATTTGATGTTGCAGTGGGGGGAGGAGGGTTGCAGTGGGGCGAGGGGGAGTCATGCCATGGGGCCCGCCCCCGAAATGCCGCCAACTACCGGGGTGGCCGAAGATCCAGCCGCCGCGGTCACCCCCCCCCCCAAATGTTAGCGCCCTAGGTGACGGCTAGGTCGCCTAATGGGTTGCACTGGCCCTGCATGCAATGGCGCTGGGGGTTGCAGTGGGGGGAGGGGAGTCATGCCATGGGGCCGGGGGTTGCAATGGGGCGAGGGGGAGTCATGCAATGGGGCCGGGATGTTGCAGTAGGGAGCAGGGGTTGCAGTGGGGGGAGAGGAGTCATGGCATGGGGCCGGAGGTTTCAGTGGGGGGAGGGGAGTCATGCAATGGGGCCAGGGTGTTGCAGTGGGGAGGGGGAGTTATGCCATGGGGCTGGTGGTTGCAATGGCAGAAGGGGGAGTCATGCCATGGGGCTGGTTGCAGTGGGGGGAGGGGGGTTGCAATGGGGCAAAGGGGAGTCATGCCGTGGGGCAGGTCCCCCCCACGCACCTGGAGGTGAAGACCTTGGAGCAGCTGACGGAGGGGCTCAGGTCGCACATGGCCCGGTACCCGGGGTCCCGCTCCCGCAAACTCTCCACGTGCAGCGCGTACACGGAGAGCGCCAGCCCCAGCGCGCAGAGCCCGAGCCGCAGCGCCCGCTCCCAGCCCGGCACCGCCATCCCCCGTTGCCACCGCGCGCTGGGCACGGGCTCGCCCCACTGGCCCACGCGCCTGCCAATCAGCAACCGGCGCCGGCCCATTGGCCGCCCCTTCAGGAGGTGGGACGGGGGAAGTCACACAAGCAATTCCCTTGGACACTGCAGTTTCCCAGTATCACCGCCAGTGCCACTCGTTATGGGGATGAATGGTTATGAAAATCAATACCCCAGTAAAAGACAAACAGTTCTCTCAAAGGACCCCAAAGGACCAAGCCCCAGACCCAGGTCAATATACCAATCAGATCTTACCCACAAATCACGCTGTTGCCAATCCTTTAGAATCTAAAATCTAAAGGTTTATTCATGAAGGGAAAAGATAGAGATGAGAGCTAGAATTGGTTAAATGGAATCAATTACTTACAGTCATGGCAAAGTTCTTGGTTCAGGCGTGTAGCAGTGACAGAACAAACTGCAGGTTCAATTCAAGTCTCTGGAGTACATCCACAGCTGGGATGGGTCATTCAGTCCTTTGTATAGAGCTTCAGTTTGTAGCAAAGTCCCTCCAGAGGTATGAAGCAGGTTTGAAGACAAGATGGAGACGAGGCATCAGCCTTTTATAGTCTTTTGCCATGTGGTCTTTGCTTTCTTTGTCCCAAGGACACTCTATCCAGCACATGGCATAGAAAAACCTTAGAGTTCTGTCCATAGGCAGGTCCCTGCGTACCTTGCTGAGTCACAAGGTGTATCTGCCTTCTCTCAATGGGTCGATTGTATAGCTCAGGGGTCTCAAACACGCGGCCCGCAGGCCTATCGCATGCGGCCCGCGAGCTCCTCCCGGCCCCCCCCGTTTACCTGGCCAACCAGCACCGGGGGCAGGGCAGACTCCCTGCTTGCCTGCCCTGCCGCGGCGCCGCACCAGGAAGCAGCTGGAACCTGGGGGAGGAGGGGCGCAGGGGGGTGTGTGGCTGTTGCTTCAGGCACCGCCCCCAACAGCTCCCATTGGCCACAGTTCCCCATTCCCGGCCAATGGGAACTGCTGGGGGCGGTGCCTGAAGCAACAGCCACACCCCTCCCTCCTCCCCGGGGTTCCAGCTGCTTCCTGGTGCGACGCCGGCGGCAGGCAAGGCAGGCAGGCAAGCAGGGAGCCTGCCCTGCCCCCGGTGCGAGTCGGGCTGGAGCCCGCCCCCCTCACTCCTNGCAGACAGTATAGAGCCAATATTCATAACGTCAACTACAAACACGATACACATATACAGAGAGCATAATTATAATCAGCCAATGATAACCTCTCCATAGACCCNCCATGGGGCCCGCCCCCGAAATGCCGCCAACTACCGGGGTGGCCGAAGATCCAGCCGCCACGGTCACCCCCCCCCCCCAAATGTTAGCGCCCTAGGTGACGGCTAGGTCGCCTAATGGGTTGCGCTGGCCCTGCATGCAATGGCGCTGGGGGTTGCAGTGGGGGGAGGGGAGTCATGCCATGGGGCCGGGGGTTGCAATGGGGCGAGGGGGAGTCATGCAATGGGGCCAGGATGTTGCAGTAGGGAGCAGGGGTTGCAGTGGGGGGAGAGGAGTCATGCCATGGGGCCGGAGGTTTCAGTGGGGGGAGGGGAGTCATGCAATCGGGCCAGGGTGTTGCAGTGGGGAGGGGGAGTTATGCCATGGGGCTGGTGGTTGCAATGGCAGAAGGGGGAGTCATGCAATGGGGCTGGGATGTTGCAGTGGGGGGAGGGGGGTTGCAATGGGGCAAAGGGGAGTCATGCCATGGGGCCGGTCCCCCCCACACACCTGGAGGTGAAGACCTTGGAGCAGCTGACGGAGGGGCTCAGGTCGCACATGGCCCGGTACCCGGGGTCCCGCTCCCGCGAGCTCTCCACGTGCAGCGCGTACACGGAGAGCGCCAGCCCCAGCGCGCAGAGCCCGAGCCGCAGCGCCCGCTCCCAGCCCGGCGCCGCCATCCCCCGTTGCCACCGCGCGCTGGGCACGGGCTCGCCCCCACTGGCCCTCACGCCTGCCGATCAACAACCGGCGCCGGCCCATTGGCCACCCCTTCAGGAGGTGGGACGGGGGAAGTCACACAAGCAATTCCCGTGAACACTGCAGTTTCCCAGTATCACCGCCAGTGCCACTCGTTATGGGGATGAATGGTTATGAAAACAAATACCCCAGTAAAAGACAAACGGTTCTCTCAAAGGACCCCAAAGGATCAAGCCCCAGACCCAGGTCAATATACAAATCAGATCTTACCCACAAATC